>JAOCPS010347146.1:0-12610 GCA_025505425.1 Graphium colonna | reverse complement strand
TCAGCTTTAATATTAATTTTTAGTCCGATCTATGCAGTAACTACTTATTGTATCCTTAGGTCTTGCAGTGTTGTGTTCATTGCTTGAGTTTATTTTATTTATAATGGAATCCCAAGCAGATGGTAGCGCCCAACCATCTTTCCTATTGAAATTTGGATTTTTCTTAATTTCAATAGCCTCACGAATCATCCTTGGCAGAACCAGTGTTCTTTTGCGAGGGTTTTTGGCCTATCAAATCTGATGTAATGATTGGGCCCTTTCAGAGTATGTTGACAAACTGCAGACTTATTTTGTTTATTGTTTTTAATATGAGTTATGTGTTACTTCACCCGGGTTTTTATAGCTCTCTTTGTTTGTACTATATAGGAGAGACCACATTCACAAACAAGCTTAATTTTAAAGCTGACAGTATGCAGGATTGACAAGTGACACCAGGACCTCAAACATCTCAGTCCTACCCGTGACCATGAACGCTGTAAAGGGTTCGAAATGTCGGCTCACGAAATTTAAAAATAAACCGCGATAAAATCCGTAAAGTTGATTTATTTAAAAATGTCTAATATTCCCGCAAGTCTCAGAAACAAAATATGCATTTGATTCAAATCGAACTGTCTTTTTTGTTATCATATTGTGAATTTAACATATTATGGCATAAATGTTTTATTAATATAATAAAAGTAACTTCCTATAGATAATAATCTTACCATAAATAAAATGTTACCTTTAGTATCTTTGACAAAGATTATTTATTTAAGATAAGCGTAATTCATTTATACCAGTCACTCATGTAGCGGTTACATTAGGTTATATGTTATAGCAATATCATGTTGTTAAGTCAAATCAAATCAATTTTCTTTATTCAACATTGAAGTAATAACATTTGCTTTTAACAGTCAAGAATACTGCCACCGGGTCAGAGGTTCTGGATTCATTACTAGTTAAATCAATTATTGAAATGTCAATTTTAGGTTACTAAGAATACCATGTGTGGCATTTTTCCAACCAATTCATTTTATACTTTGGCTTTGAAGAATAAATGTTGTTTCCTGGGCCTCATTTAACTCAAAACATTATTGGCTTAACTAGATTGCTTTTTTTTATTAAATAATATTTTTTTTGTTAATACTCATATAATTGGTCAAAAGCTCTTGGGGTCTGTAAAGATTCCTTTTACATTTAAAAATTATATAAGAAAGAGTATTATATGAAATAAATATATCGTTTTTGTTATCGTTTTACACAACAACAACGTGACAAATTATGTATTAACGAAGCCCTGTTAGCCCCACGGATATTTATTTTCAGAAAGTAATAAAGTTGTGTAGTCCGTACGGTAAACAAGTTACTGAATAGGTTACGATATTGAGAGATATGATCAAATTTTCATAGCCCAAATATGAATTCAATGCAATTGTTGCTGTAACACACGTCTACGTAATAGATGATTGGTAATATAAGTGTTTGCACTAACATATTTAGTCTATAATGGTAGGAAATTGTTAAGACTTGCTGGTTGACTTCAGCAATTTGTACTGACCAACACATTACATTATGGGATTTGGTAGGTGCGGAAAGTAAATCCGTGTACTGGTTACTATTTAATAACGCTAACTTACACATTAAATATTTACTATGATATTGCAGAGAGCGTTACACAAAACAGCTTACTCAATCGCCAATTCAAATCTCTCTACGCTTCGCGCTAAATATTGCTCAAGCAGACTCGCCAAGTCAGAGAGCACGGGCGACGTTATGCGTATGGATCCCCTACAGAGAAAAAGAACTCTACAACAAAATTACAGGTCAAAAGGAGTTTTAAATCGAACTTTACGACGAGAGCGCGTAGTCGATCGCGTAGCGATCAGTAATTTTCTTAGAGGCAGGCGGCATAATTTGAGTATTGGGCACTACAGGTGCAAGCTGAAAGAGACTTGGCGGAGCAGAAGTAGTAGGGCCATCCTGAGAATATACTGGTGTCCGATTGCCTAATATGCCTGTTTCACACACTCTAGGCTAACAGTGATGTTCTTACACCTATAGTAGTCGTAATTGTTTTGTCATTTCTATCAATGACTTTTAATGGGCCCTTGTAGGACGGTGTTAGGAGCGTTTGAACTGCATCATCTCATTTAAATACGTAAGATGATGCCGCGAGTTCCTTAAACATGGACATGGAACGATGCCTGTGGCGTGATGCGGCGATAGGTCGCAATCGATCCATGTGTCACCTAACCTGGGTCGCCAGGTTGCTAGCGTCCTCGATGCAATCAGCTAATGGAGCAGCGACAGTAAACTCACCAGGCACAGGGGTTCACCGTATACTAGTTCGGCGGGCGATGTCTACAAATCCTCCTTAAGAGCAGAGCGCATGCCAAGAAGTACCACTGTGTGAATACACAAAGTGGCGACCCTGGTCAGTTGTCACCAAGGAAGGTACCCCAAAACGGGCTACCCAATCCCTGAAGAATGTTTCAGCAAACTTTTTCTACCGTTATACCCATCATAGGCCAGGCCCCCGGCCACCTTGCAAATACACAAGTCTTTTCCTCCGCTGAGGGCTTCAACCTTCTTAGCAAGTTCATCTAGATGACACATTATGGATTTTATATTATTGACCGGTCAAGGAGCGCATGTGCCGAAGAAATGTCTAGGCTATCAGTATCCACGCTGTTCTTCACTTAAAAGTTGCCTGGTACGTTTATTATCTGGTTATTCAGTTCTTCCTCTGTCGACATTTTGATATAAAATAATATAAATACAGAGACACTAACTGTAGGTTTATACAAAAAAACAATTAAATTCGAATTCAAATTAGTTTATTTTCCGAAATATGGTCATTACAGTTCTGTAGTATTAACAAAGGTACATACATATTTCACCGTTCTGGCATGCAAATGTTTGATAAATATAAATATTTTACATTAACCTAATAAAATCTATTACCAGCTGATGTCATAACAAGCGTTAAGTATACATAAAAAAATAATTAAAATATAGTGATAAACAATATAAAATTACAGTGTAAGGTAGTCAAATTTTATAAATATCAATTGAACATAATTATATATTAAATACATTTGTCATATCGTGCAATAAAAATTATTGATTAAATTCTTTTATGTCATAAATAATATTTTCATTTAGCCATTGATACAATTTCTTTTTAAACTGTTGACATCTTTAATTTCGTCTGGGATTTTGTTATAAATCTTAACGCACATTGTCAATAAATTTTTATTATATTTTTTCAATCTTTGGAAGTTAACAAGAACAAATCGATTCAGGTTTATTTTATTTCGTGGATACACTTTTTTAGCAGTTTTAAATAAATTTATATGATTGTGCACCAACATACCTATTTCATAAATATAGAGTGACGGCAGAGGTAGAATGCAACATGTTTTGTACAACGTCCTACAGGACTCAACTCATGGAGAGCGTGAATACGTTTTTTTTTGAGTAAGGAAAGCTCTGTAACTGTCGGTACTGTTGCTCCACATTATAAGTCCATAACATAGTAGGGACGCTACATAGGCGTGGTAACACATCAAAGCCGCTTTTATGTTGGTAATATTTTTAATTTGCTTTAGAGCATATGCAAATCTGTTTATTTTTTTACACGCTGAATCCACATGTAATTTCCAGTTGAGATCTTGGTTTAAGATAATGCCCAGAAATTTATTCTCCGATACTTGTGTAATATTTTTAATGTTCAGTTTGTTGTCATATTTTATGTCGATGAATTATTTTTATTAAATTGAATGAATTTTGTTTTGTCCAAATCTATTTTTAAATTATTCATGTCAAGCTATTCCATTAATTTATTGATTGTTTTATTGATGTCAGTTTCGTGATTAAATTTTTATTTTTAGCAGATGTTATTATGATAGAAATGTTGTCTGCAAATAAACTAAATTTGTGATTTACCATGTCCGTAATATCGTTTACACGTCCCAAAATACTACCTTGTGGCATACCAAACTTATTATATTTGTAATCAGAACTGTAAGAAACTAATTCATTATTTTCATTAGGAATTGTAATAGTGACACATTGTTTTCTGCCATTGATATTGAAAAAAAAAAGAAATCGGTGATGATTCGTTAATAATATTTCCTTTAGGAAAAGTTCATAAACTAAGCGTTTAAAGTTTATCTTATTTGGTGCTCTGCGTATAACTTCCGACAAAGAGTTCCAGAGTAATAAAGCCTGAATTGTGAAAGAGTTATTGAAGAAACTTGTTCTATGTTGAGGTATGGAAATCTTTAGATTATAAGAAGAACAAAGAAATCTTTCATTGTTAAGAGAAAGGTATTAAAATTTTTCCTTGAGGTATGACGGTGAAACTGAATCATTTAAAATTGAAAAAAAAACAAGCAAGGTTCGTAAGTTACGCCTTTGCTTTACAGTGAGCCATTTAAGTTGCAAGCGATATCGAGGGACGTGATCATATTTTCGAAGGCCGAAAATATATTTTAAACAGTTATTATGCAGGCGTTCAAGCTTGTTTAGAAGTACAACATTCAACTCTGGATAACACACATCTGCATAATCAATTATAGGAAATATAAGAATCTGTATGAGCATTACTTTGGTCCTTAAAGGAAAGAAATTCTTCAGACGATAAAGGAACCCAGCCGAATACGGAAGGATGCATAGACTTTACGGCTGATTTCCGTGACATGTACTCCTCAATCCATAGTACTATCCATAAAGAGGCCTAGATATTTTATTGACTTTGCCCATGGAATAACTTGACGGTTGAACAAAAGGCAAACTTTCAAGATCAATTCCCGCAAGAATCCTCGAACTTCCCATTAACATTGCCTGACATTTCTTATGGTTTACAGTTACTTCATAACGCGATGTCCAATCGTTTTAATTTTTCTAGTTTGTTGAGCACGAATATCGTTTTAGTTTTTCCTTAGATATTTAAACAAATGTGGATGCTATAAACATCTTCTACCTGTTACTTATAACTTTTTTAAAGGGAAACGATCTTGTGAAGTATCCTGAAAACATCCACGTTCTGGCCACGCTCTGGGATTCACGGGGAAAGCTGCAATCTGCTAATGTGATGATAATCTGCCGAGCTGCAGCGTAACGTGCGGCATTATGTGTGAAATTCTTACTAAAACCTTCTGGTGTGTATTCGGGCATCAAGCAGGCTCTAGGACCATTACCCAAA
This sequence comes from Graphium colonna, assembly GCA_025505425.1. NCBI lineage: Eukaryota > Metazoa > Arthropoda > Insecta > Lepidoptera > Papilionidae > Graphium > Graphium colonna. The sequence continues at coordinate 7,422 of JAOCPS010347146.1, read as the reverse complement.
ACGATTGCACCAATTAGGGAAGCAGATGGCTCTATAATTAACGAAATTTTTCATCAATTGTAACGTTGAGCTTGTTGTTTATTTGACCTTAGCCCCTTTGTTGTTCTACGATGTTTCTTATTATTTTTACAAAACAAATGAAACATTTATCTACGTATATTAAAATTCAACTATTATTAGTTTTAATATGAAACATCTCATTTATACATAATCTTATATAAAACATTATACTATTTGATTATTTTTGCTTACGTAATAATTAATTTATTAAATACATTTTATAGATATTTTAAAATAATAAACTAATATACACGAATAACACGAAAGCGGCATTGTATTAGGTCAAAGGTAATAATATTAAGATACGCATTATGCATTAAAAATATTTAGAAATACTGTTATTAATATTAAATACATTGATCATTAATCTATAAAAATCTTATTATAATTAAATGCATGTAAAACCATATTTATTATGTTTACCATCAGTTTTGCCAGTGTTCCAAATAAGAAATAAGAAGTTACAATTTTTTCCTGAAAATGTTGAACCTGAGTAAATAAAACATTTTGTTTAAGGATAACATAAAGTGAAAATATAACAAAATAAAGTGAGAATTTTCATTTGTGAATTGTTTAATAAAACATTTAAACATTCTCATTATGTGTTCCTTGATATTATTCAAAGTGTATATTCTAGATTAATTCAAAAAGGCATCTGAATTGTCCAGTTTCTGACATTATAATGGTGGTTATTCATAACGGTGACCAATTCTATATAGATTTATTGCTATGAGAGTTAAGGTAGTTCCGTTAACTAATAGGTATCTATTAGATAACAGAACTACCTAAACTATTAACAAATACTACGGATAAAATTAACGAGATTATATTTGACATTCAAAGAAAAAGTTTTTTTTATTTATTTCGAAATTTGAATTCATATTCAAATTGCACATAAACGAAGTTTTTGCAAATAATTTTTGGTGAAATCTTTCAAAATAATCTACAATGCCTTACTAAATTTAAAGGTTTACAAGCACAAAATACATTCCTAAAGAAATATTTTTTCATTGGTAATTTAAACTCAAATATTTTAGTATATAAATGGTCAGTTGCTTCAAATTGCATACGAACTTTTGACATAATTTGTAGACTAAAATTCAAATTAAAGTACGAAGGGTGAATGATAATAAGTATAATTAAACAGCGGTTCTAGTTTAAATTTCATTTATTTTTCTACATAGTTTGGTAACATGTCAGAACGTTTAGTCCAACGTTTCTCTAAACCTCACGTTTCTCTAAAATTCAAAATGCCTGTAAAGCAGCAATCACCTCGCTAGCATCTTTAAATTTCTTGCCCCGAGGTGTTCTTTGAGCCGAGGAAACCAATAAAAGTACTTGGGAGCTAAATCTAGAGAATAGGGTGGATGTTTGACCATTTCGGAGCCTGCTTCTCGAATGTCAGCCATCAAACTTCGGCTTTTTGTGCAGGAGCGTTGTCCTGATGAAACAGGACTTTAACTCGGAGTTTTCCTCGTCTTTTTTCCATTATGGATTCTCCCTGTCGTCTTATTTGATCAGCGTAATAGTAGCCCGTTATAGTTGCTCCCTTTACAAGATAGTCGACCATTATGAGTCCCTCAGCTTCCCAGAAAACGGACGCCATAACCTTGCCCCCAGCTTGAGACTTTGAACTTCTTCGTCGTCGCCTTTTCCAAGTCATCGAATGTTGTTTGGTCTCAGGATCAAAATGATAAATCCATGTCTCGTCCATGGTCACAAATCGAAACCAAAAATTTCCTTGGTCAGCCTGGAACTTTGCAAGATTGACTTTTGAAATGTCAACTCGGCTTTACTTTTCTTCGTCCGTTAACATTCTCGGTATACAACGCGCCGAGACCTTATTCATATCCAATTTGCTGGTCAAAATGCTTTGAATGCTGCCATATAAGATCCTTGTTACCTTATCTAAATATCTGTCGGTTACTCTTCGGTCTGCTAATACGATATCTTCGATTGTATTCACGTTTTTCCCAGTGAGGGACGAGGTTCGGCGTTCCTCGCGATGTTCATCTTCTGTAGATGTTCTACCTAGCTCAAACTCTTTGCACCACCATGCCACTGTAGAATATGGAGGAGCAGAGTCCCCCAGTATCTGCACCAAATCAGTGTGTATCTCTTTGGTAGACATTTATTTCAAACAGAAGTTATTTATGATGCATCTCACTTCGTGTTTTTCCATTTTAATGTTGTCGCTCCGACTGCTGGTATTAAAATGAATTTAAATCCTTTTGTTTGCGTGGCGTGATCACTGCTAGCCAAAGGGGCTCCAGCAGCTCCAACGGACTTGAGGTGGCTGGTAGCGTTCGGGGCGTTGGGCCTAAACCTCGTTTTATGAGTGGCTAAGCTAGAGGGCTCCCGGGGGAGCCTCGGCTCGGGCCGCCAGTCTAATAGTGTTACCGGATTGGAGTAGGTCCTCCAAATGACGTCCTATTTATACATTTTTTTAGCTGGGAAGTAGTGAAGGACCTAATATGCGATTTTTTTTTTGGATTTTTATCTTTATTATTTCATATTAATTAAAATTATTCAAAATATAGGAATGATTGAAGTTGCCGAGCCTCGTTATGATAGTTTTATATTTAATACTGGTTAATAAATAATAAATAGGTGAACAGAGGTTACTTTTTCAACTGATAATAAGTAGCATCTATGTAATTGGTGTTTATGGGATCTTATTAAACCCAAGAAGTGATCAGTACATGGCCATAATAAAAATAGGACAAAATTGGAAAATATGGTTTAATTTTTGTTCAGTTTTTAGCGATGTTATACGACTCTCAGTAGTTAATAATAGAAGACAAGATAAAAATTGCATAACCTCCACATAAGGAGTTTAGATATTTTTTAGATAGCAGCATAAATAGCAAAAAAGGAAAAAAAGTAGTAGGCGAGAAGTGCAAATGGATGCAACATACAAATGGACAGTCGATGCAACTAATGAGTTTGGAAGCGCGGCTCTCGGATTCGTATATCAAACGTGTTGAAGTAGTGACATTGATACGTTGTCTTTGAAATATAATTCAAAATTAAAGGTGTCAATTATAGCGGGCATGCGGACAGAAAATGGAACGATATTACATTTGAAATAAATGGAATAGTAATGAGAATAATACGTTACTTGAAAAATTAAATCACATGAAATTTGTATATGAACAACGATTTATTTTTTCTTGCCACAGAAAAATATTACTTTGATAGAGAGATACCATAAAAAAAATTAAATCAAATTTTAAAGAGCGAGCATAAATAGAAGACTCAGCTCGCAGCACCACAGTCACAAATACTAGTAAAGCCATAAAGTGAAAAATACGGAGAGTAGCCTAAGAATATCCATTTACCTCACCTCCATTTTGCAGTAAAAGACCACCGAGGTCTTTTAACAACAGTCATATAGCCGAGTTTAAATTATTTACAATAGTTTAAAAGTAAAAATGTGGAAAGTTATTCTTAATTACTTTGGGATATTTATGTGTAAATATTCTGTATGACTAATAATTTATAGCAATTTAAAGCTTTTGGTAATTGTTTTAAGCTTCTACTTCTTCAAGTAGAAGGTAATACAATACTGGAGGTTCAACATCGGTACTTTGAAATTAAACCTGTCTTTGCAAACCGAATGAATTTGCTCATGTTCATGCTCAATCCGCTTGTTGGTGACCATCTGTTTAGTTTTATAAGACACGTAAAATAAATCTTTATTTATATTCATTTGTCATTTCGATATTTGCTGAATCACTGTTTCACCATTTGCGACGTAAGGGATTTCATATTTGTTTGTCTCGTTGTTAACAAACCTTACAATAATTGTGCGTTTATGAGACATTTTTATGTAATATAATTATTAAAAAAAACTAATAAGATACAAATTTATACAAAAAAAATAGTTAATATGTATTCTTTTACTAGTACTAGTAGTAGTAGTAGTAGAATTAGTAGTAGTCTTTTATTCGCACAATTACATAATGCATTTGATACTCTTTCCACACGTAATACTATTTAATCAATCACACACTAACTTAACTTTCTTAGAACTTTAAAGTAAGAAATATTGAATTTAATACAGACTTAAACAACAACATTTTAAACAATTTTATTTTGTTAATTGTATCCCGTTAATATACTTATATGATATACACATTGAATTATACAACTTTTTTCTCAAAAATTTAATCTCAAGTTGCGATTAGTTTACACAGTAATATTTATTGAGAGTTAAGGAAATCTAAATTCATGAGGAAATAACTGACTGGGTTACATAGATGAGTGAGTGAAAGAGATGGTAATAAATAGATATTGAGGTGAATTTTCTTCAAAAATAGAATATCGTAATGGGTCATTAAGTTAGGAAAAAATGTAGAGTCTTGTCTCGAAACATTAGCCCTGAAGAAAAAATTACTCTAAAAATATATTCCGAACAATTTTCTTTAGAAGTAGTGAAAATTATATTACACTATCAAAAATAACTAAAAGATTTCTTATGACAGTGAATTATAATATAATTGATGCTATATTTAGTGCCATTTTTGGTACTTTTGTAGCTATTACTTTAATTTATAATGGCATTTTTAATAAGGTTTATTTAAATAGAAGTAACATTTATACTGGAGTCCGAATGAGATTTTAAAATAATGGCACTCAAAAATAATAACGATTATGAACGTTTTTAAATTCAATTTACATTAAACAAATTTATAAAATTATTCAAATAATAATAAAATCTCCCATCAACAGAGTTCATCCAAATTTTAATCGCAAGATTGGGAACCTAAATTTTATTTTCAAAATTCTCTAATAAACCAAAGATTTAGGTTATATCAGTAATGAAATGTCTAGGATACGACTTTATTGTGCTTACAATTCTTGTTGAAGACGTTTAGTTTATTATTTCAGGTGTTGCGTAACAAAAGGATAATGGAATTTTGTATCGTACAATTTCGTGAAAAGACAGTCACAAAATTAACATTGTTAATTCAGAAGGGGAATTTTATTTCCTCTGTCTCGAATATTTTACGTTGTTTTTTTATACACATTGTGAATTTGTAGGTAGAAAATATATATTATTTTCTGCCTACAAATTAACAGTTTCAGAACAAAGTAATGTTTTGTAGTAAGTTATTACTGATTTACTGTTTGTAGATTTATTACTGTTTAAATTTCATTTATAACAAAAATATTTACAAAGCAATAAATCTATAACAACAATAATTAAATAACACTACTCCTCGCGGCATAGTGTCAATTACGCTGGCTGTATTTCCTCGCTGAATGGTTATACTTAACCTTAAAGCAATTAAAAAACCAGCCCTCTGGTCGCCAGTCACATTAATTTTATGAACTAGTTCTTTAAAAATAAAGTTGCCCTCAGATGAGAGGCAGCCAATGTATCGACGCAAGTTACATTACAAACAAAGCAATCCCTTGGTAGAAAGGCTTTGCGTTTCTGCCAAGGGATTGCTTCTTTTTCTTCAAGCTTCGGAACAAAGGTGTAAGAGCTATATAAGTATTTAGAAGAAACAATGTTTGGGCACGATTTAAAAATTGCTTAAGTTTTACATCTAAGAAAGGTTCCAAACTTTTGTTTTTTTTAAAGAAAAAGATTAAAAAGATTAGGTGCTCCTAAGAGGTAAAGTGGATTGGCACATCCTTCATCAATACCTGGAGAAGTCCAATAAAAATTTTTAAAATACCGAATTTTATCCGAAAACAAATATTCTCAGAAAAGGAACTTTCGCAATTAGAATTATTTAAATCAATACCGATATTCTTAAATTTATTAATCATATCAAAATTACTCCCTTGAGTGCCATTGTCCAGGTACCAGGCATTAAGTCTAGATTTCAACTTTGAAATAATTGGTTGAATTCCCAAACTAAACAACGCTGAACCAAGGGGATCACCCTGCTGAACGCCAACTGCCAAATCAATATTATTATTTTGATAAAAGAGACTAGTATTTTGGTTATAACACTGCCAGTCATAATGATAAGTTTCCAGTGTGTGGCTCGCAACCTCTTTCAGCAGAGTGCTTCTATCTATAGAATTAGAAGCTTCTTTTAGACCTACCTTCAAAATTACATCGAAATCAGATTTTGTTACTCAGGTTCGTACGGAATGTACAGCCACTTCCCAACCACCTTTAATACCGAAGCCTAGTTGAATAGCCTAAAAATTTGCCATAAGATCAGAAGTTATGTGCCTGCAAGCTTATTTTGTAGTTAAACGCCGAAATATTTAACCAATAGAATCACTATCTTTTTTTAAAGGCACATAATTTTGCTTCATACAAAAAAGGGACAAATTTAGAATTGATGTTACCCGAAAGCATAAATTTGCACAATTTAGTAATGTCACCAAGAGTTCTGCCCACGTTCCCGGCGAAAACACTTACAAGATCTTTTAGATGTTATGGCGTAATGTCATCAATGCCGCCAGCAGAACTATTACAAAATGACATAATTACATCAAACTTTTCTTTATCTTTAATTTGTAAAGTCTAAAAGGTCGAATCGGAAGGCGGTGGTAAAAGTGAAGAAGAGTTACTTGAAGGATGTTTTTGACGAAGGTTTTCGAGTGTCTCATCATTATGAGGAGCAAGAGTGTCATTCGAAAATAAAATGCGGAACGCATTTTTCAAATCACCATCCATAACTGGATTCAACGGATTTTTTTAATCAAATTTACGGGGCGGTCTTGTTATGGATGGGTAGGGTGGTGATTTTAAATTTTGAAAAGAATTGCTTTTGAGCTGGGATGTAATGGACTTTGATAAAGACTTATTAACATGTAACTGGGAATACGCGAAAGTAAAAAGATTTTCCCGAATAGACTTGCTATTGTCGGAAAATTAATTTTGAATACAACCCGATAAAGTCTAAGCAAGCGACATCTTTGCACCTTTTAGAATTCTTTTAAGTACTTGTATATTGTGATGATAAAAACAATCACAGTCCAAAAAGTATTTTGAATTTACGTCATTCAAATTAAAACCGCTGTAATCTAAAGAGACGGTAGGCTGTAAAATCGAAGTAGGATATCGTTTTATCCGTTTTAAATGGATATTTAAACCTTTTTCAATTTAATTTTTTTTCCTCAATTTGTTTTTTTAACGCCATCTAGCGTATACTGTAAATAAAGTAGTGTCATAGTATGGTCTACTTTAAACGATTCTTTTTTTTAAATCGTTATAAAATCCAATACGATATTCTGTTAAACGAATATGCAGGTATATTGGTTTTATGTTATCAATGAAAAATTAATACAACTTTTTTTAAATTAAACAACTTTATGGATTTTATCGTGGTTTATTTTTAAATTTTATCACCCGACGTTTCGAACCCTTTACAGCGTTCATGGTCACGG
>JAOCPS010347035.1:0-12612 GCA_025505425.1 Graphium colonna | reverse complement strand
ATATTTCCACCTAATACAGTACAAAAAACGCCTTTGAAATTAAATTCAATTAGGCTACTTATACGATGAAAAAAATACACATAAGTTAACAATCTTATCTTAATATATATAAACTCCTAAACTACTGAGCCGATTTTAATAAAATTTTGCTCACTGTGTGCAGTTTGATCCAACTTGAGTGGAAGGGTATCTATATGTTAATTTATAGTCACAATATTTTTATTGCTAGTAATTTATTTATTATATGACAAAGAAAAACCTCGATATATATAGGCAAAACATGTCACAAAGCGCCCCTCGAGTTTCTCACAATAATATTAATATTGACTTATATTACACTTTTTAATCATAAAATAGTGTTTTTCAGTTATTTTAAACTATATTTATTTTAGCCGTTTAAAATATTTTTTTCAGTCGAATGCCGCAAAAAAATTTAACAGCGCGCAGTGCAGAAATAAGAAAATAAAGAAAGAAATTTTTTATCAATCACTTCCAAATTTGGCATCAACTTCAAAATCCAATACTATGAATTTTTATATCGGCCATAACGTATCCATTTTCACTAATAATTAATAATCTCACTGTATTTAATAGTTTACTACAGTATAATTTAACGTATACCTTAGCTACAGCAAGGCGTGAACGGGTCTGCTAATATAACTCATATTTCGTAAACTTCACCTGGGCAGTATTAGAAACATCTGCATTTTAGTCTCGGAAAGAGAATATTGAAAGCAGATTTATAATTTAAAAAAAACATACAGTTGCATGACGAAACTACTAATCGATAGCATTAGTGAATGTATCGATCAGGATGGATATAAATAAAAACTCAAGGATGAGAAAACACATTTCCTTTCTCACATGTAAGTAAATGAAAGAAAAACTTACAAGGTGCAACGATTTATAACGTTTTATCAAAAAGGTACACAGCAATATTATGAATTGATTTTATTAACTAAAAAAGTGGATTATAAGATATCGTGTGGAGAAAGTTTGCAGGATTTTACAATAAAAAAAAACCGTTATAACTTCAGTCGTAATCTGTTATTTCTTTGGGGAATTACGAAACCAGTTCAATACCTCAAATGAATATGAAATACAGCGCAATTTCAATCTCCGCACAGTCACAACGTTATTGACAATTTTTAAGTCGTCAATAATTTCGTGTAATTGGAGCAACCTTCAAAAGTACACATATGACACTGCTGGTAGTTCGACAGTAAAAAGTATTTTACCAAATTTTGTATGTATGTATGTAACAGTTAACATTGTCCCTGTGGTTTAATAAACTCTTTATGCAAAACATCGTCTATCCGTATCCTTTCGTTGATTCTACAGAAGTGCATTACACGTCCATTACATAGTTGGGCCGTATTCAACTTATTAGCACAATAGTTACTGTTCCAACATGGTGGGAACGCTATAAGGAAGGAAAAAATTTTGTCTCGAGCCAAAGCCAACATATCCATTTTATGCCAGGCTTTAATGTCACCCCTTGATAAAAGTGAGTAGATTACTAGATGGTGTTATTATGATTAGTGGGTAAAAAAGTGGGATTAATCCAAAATGAACTACTAGACTCTGTCAAGTATTTACGACAATTTTTTGCCTTGTTGGTGGTGCGGTCAAATTTTATTCTTCAATTTTCAAACACGACTCTGAAATTGACCATTTAGCCTCTTTACATGAATTTTATTTACTTCCAATGTCTTATCTGAAACTAAACGACTTTTAGGGAATCGATTAACTTTTGATCTCATACATGTCTATGCTGCATACTGTTAGGGCGAAGTTTTCGAGAGCAATTGCAAAGCACTCTCGATTACTCTAGAGAACTTAATGGCATTTGACACACCTCCTCGACAAGCATACGGCATATCCCTAGGGTGACTTGGTTAAGTGAAAGATTTCCTAAGCCCGCCCATTGAGGGCTCTTCGATAAGTCGTAATTCTATATCTGTTCCTGCCTCATATTCGTCAACAGCATTCGATAGATACTATGGACTACATGAAATATGTCAAACGGTCATTGACAGGCAAGAGATGCTTGACATCTCTTTCCTGTCTGCATTGCATATCAAAGTTATAATGGTCAGTTGATTAACAGCATCTCATAAAATAAAATCAATTACTTTTACAAATAAAAATTGAGAGATTTAATTTAAGACCCAAAAAATAGTCCATTATAACTATTTCTTTTCATTTAATTTAGTCACTAATATTTCACAAATGCACGATTACAAAATCTTTTTTCCTAAAAAAGAACCGAAGAAAGGCGCTAAATTTGAGATTATAGATGATTGTGTGGCGTGTATATTGGTATGCTAACAAAAATGAATCATGAGATTATTTTATGTCTATTTTTTATTTAACCTTTTTTCTGTGCATAATATACGTCTCTTATTTATTGATTATATTTGAACTATATAAATAATAAGTGTCTGTTTGTCAATGACAAAATAAAGGATTTTAGCTTAATCTTTAGGAAAGTAATATGGGCATAAAAAACAAAATTTTAAATTTGTTTATTACTGAATGTCTTATTGACTACTGTGGCTTACTTCGATTAAAACTATAATCAATCATGAACGATTAAAAAGAAATGAAGTTAATAAATTAAATTGCATTATACCAGACGTCATACTATGCCATAGAAAGAATCGTTAAACACCGTTTACAACTGTAAGAAGTTTGCATTGGGTTTATTAATCTTAGCATGTTCAGAATAAAAATTTACAATGTGTATTTTATATACAATGTAAATTATACAACTTAACGGATTTTATCGCGATTTATTTTTAAATTTTTATCACCCCACGTTTCGAACCCTTTACAGCGTTTATGGTGACGTTGGGTAGGACTGAGGTCTGCATACACTCGGCTTGAATATTAATTTTTGTTTCGATCTACGCAGTAAAGTAAAGTAACGGTAAAGGGTTCGAAACGTCGGGTGATAAAATTTTAAAAATAAACCACGATAAAATCCGTTAAGTTGTTTAATTTAAAATGTCAAATATTCGCGTTGGTCTTAGAAATAATATACAATGTAGTTCATCTTCAAAAAGTTTTCGGAAATATTTCTTTTCTTCGGCCAATAGTATGGAAATTATTTAGTATTTCAATATTATCCTTCAGTGTCAAGCGTAATAACACTTGTAAGTACATGTAATTACATATTTAATTGCAATTTATTTTCCAATACCCGTTGATTATAATTGGACGAAGCCTTTAGAATTAATGACCGACCAATACAAACATGCTTGGGCAAGAACACATTATCTGCGGCGAAGATAATGGATGCTTCAGATGTATTTGCCTCAATCGGATATGCTACAAGAAGCCTTAGAAGTATACCTACCTTTGAGGCATATTTTTTCCATTATATTGAAATAAAAAACTAACTTCTGAATTGATTTTTATGAAAATTTTATGGGAATACTTTCCTTTCAGATAACAAAATTAATCTTTATCTTTGCTTTGCGAACATACCTACAAAAAAATTCAACATCTGAGTTGAAAACGTCTTCCTTTTTGATGTGGATTAAAAACAATCCTATTTTGAATTTAGGACGAGGCTAAGTGAGAGATTTGAAAAATATTCGAAGAACAACATGGTCAAGAAAAGCAAAGGACAGGAATGTATGGAAGCAGCTGGAAGGGGCCTATGTGTCACAGGACAGGCTGAACACTAAACCGGATAATCCGATATGCTAAGTTATAGAGTATGTCAAAATACTTTTATATTGTAATGTGTAGTATGAGCAATAAAGGCTTAATAAATAATAAGTTCAAGGAAGAAATTCATAAATAGACAGTGCACTGATTTATCGTCTACCTCTTGTAGTATTTTAAAGAAATATTTATTTATATGGACATCATAGTGACAATATCATTCCATTCTAATATTATAAATGTGAAAGATTCTATATATCGATACGGAAACTCGCAAACCTGCTAACTCCATTTGAGAAATGTTGTCAGGGAAACGATAAAAATTTGTAATTTTTTTCAAACTAAATACAAAAAGAATCAAATTCATCGCGTAGGGAAAATAGATAAGTTTCTGAAGACTATTCAAAAAATTGTGATAACATTAGATTTTAAATTGTTGCAAATCATGTCTTTGCCAACTCCAAGTTTTGACGAAAGTGGAGTTACCTGGTTTGCGAATTAAGCTATCGATATGGTTTTGTTACACAATTACGCTAAAACGCATAAATGGATTTGACTTAATGTTATATTATTAGTTTCCAGCCACTTAATCGTTTTAAATACAAATAAATTGACAAATAAATGAGATAAACCTATATTCTAGTCGAAAAACACAAACTGTTTCAATAAATATGAATGCGTTCAAATAAACAGACAACAATGTATTTATTAATTTTGTTTTAACGGTCTCTTAGCTTTGCATTTGTACACAGCTCTTCAATGTGCACACACCAGGTTTTAAAGATTTCTTATATAGAGAGATAAGTGTCAACAGAAGCTTTCACTGAATATTCAACAATACAAATCTTTTAACTGTACATCAAATCAAATCCAAAAAATAAAGTATAATTACCTATCAATCAAATATATGTATGTACGTATGAATCATAAAGGTATCTATGACACATCCTCATCTGTAAGTACGTACAATACTGATATTATTGACAACAATTCTGCGTAAATATCCAAAAAAAAATCTTTAACAATACTGACCTCATTTCAACTTCTATTAGTCTTATAATCCAGAGCACAAGGTGTCTAACTACTGATATCTAAGTACTAAGTCCTTAACTCCTTACCGAAAAAATATTATTTGTGGGTACATCAATTATTACTACCACTATTTATAAGACTACCCGAACCCTGTATATATACTTCGTGGAAAGAATTTATGCCTTTAGGCATTAAGTCCGCCTTTTGTGTCCTGAGCCTTAAGGATTTGGAAATAAAATTAGATACATAATTATTTTTTTGCTTTTATTTTATCTTGGCAAAAATCATTCGCTAATCTGACATAAGTTCACATTTGGAGTTATTACAAAATCAAAAAGATAGAAAAAGATAGTAAATATTCGGAATATTAAACATGTGTGGTAACTAGGGTTGCCAACAGTATTGTTACATGATTGGCAGCCCTAGTTACCACAGATATACAACCCGGTCGAGTTAACTGCCAGCCGTGGCATCACATTGACGCTGTGGTACCAAAGGTGTTGACCCTACTGACTCGACGGGGCGAAAGCGGGTAGGTCTGGGGGTAAACGGGAGGGGCATCGCATTCCAGCGAGGTACGCAGTTAGCCCGACCGGGTTGTACTTTTTTCGTCCGTTCATACTTTTAACTGTTTTATATTAAAAAATATACCAAATACTGTTTTTACGTCAGCTAATATCCAGAGCTAAGCAAATGACTAAAAAAAACTGTTAGTAATCCTACTTCTACTGCTTATAAATATTTTAAAAGTGCTCCAAAAAATTATTTGTAAAGGTCAAAAAAGTCAAATACTGTTTTCTTTTGTTAAATACTGTTCGTTGTATTTTTCCGACAGCAATACACTTTATTTCTGGAACAAAAAGTTGGGAACCCTAGTGGGAATAATCATAAAAAAGCCCACAACAGAATTGACAAACTCCTTCTTCTAAGTCATACACAGATTTAAATTTAGGCATATTGAAGGCGTGAATACCGAATTGTATATACTCGGTATATTAAACATGTGCATAACGAACGCACTCTTGGTGGATTTGCTGCGGGGTCGCGGATCGTGGGTTCGATACCCACACGAAGCAAATATTTGCACGACCTACAAATAGTTTTTTCGGATCTGGTCGTTTGTTTTTGTGCGTTTGTTTGTATAACACCCTTGTAACACAAAACTTCGATCTTATAATAAAGGCAGCGTTTATTTAAAAAAAAACTCTCAAGTTAGGATAAATATTGTTTTTACAAAAACCAATAAAAAATTATAAGTGGTATACGAATCCATCGTCAACGCTTAACTTTGTATTCGATTAAGGAACACAATCGAGCTATTATCATTCCATCTTAACATTTTATGTCAAGGCTCCTTTTATATTAAATACGGCGGCCAGTACTAGCCGTCAATAATCAACTACAATTTACGTGTCACATTTGTATATTCTCGGTACTGAGGATATTGTTCATCACGGACCAGCAATATTAACACTTTATAGCATAACGTCAAATTAGAGAATAATCTAGATATAGTGAACTGACAGAATATTGATGCCAGTGCGGTGAATAGACTTATAATCGGTAAATAGAATCTCCAATTAGTACGAAACAAAGCTTTGAGCGAACATACGTCACTTAGTTGTTACGTTTTTTTTTCTTAAATAGTGCCGACTTGTGTTACTAATTCTTGAAAAATCGTTCTGAAATACTTAAAAAGTTGACGGAATATCGTTTCACCAATAAATGTTATTAATTCTACTATTTTATATTATTTTCATATTTTAATATGTATCGTACATAAACATATAACGGAAATTAGGGTTGCTAGATTAAATCGAAAACAAATTCCCACAAAAATATTCAAATGTAATAAGACATAAAAGAAGAAATCGACAAAATTGTACTTATAACATACTATATCAAAAAATTAGTGTAAAGTAAGCGCTGTTAAAATTCTGAGCTAAAACGACTCAATTTTTTTTCGCTCAGAACCGAAGAAGTTGAATTGTAAATTATTGACATTTATTCCAAAAATATTATTGATATTTATTCCAAAAAATATAATGAAATCAGACACGTATTGGGTTTATTTTATCTTCTGTTATTACTTTTTTTCTTCTGTTTTATTCAGCTGTTTTTCTTCTAAATCTTATAAAACTAAACGTTTAAAAATTAAAACATTTTACTTTGTTCAATATTTTACTGTTTATTTAAATAATAGGATCTTTGAATTTATTATTTTGCAAGGCAGTAAAATTTTTTATTAATTTTAATGTTTCCAGAGTTCCGTTGTATTAACGTTTTAATAAGATATAAATATTTTCATGACCAAATGCCTCTTTAACTATTTATCAACCAAAATAATTGCGCTGACTAGTTTGTTAAAAGTTTTCTACGTCGGTTTATTTTTATAAGTTAACATTTACTATTTGTTGAGCAGAAAATGTTTTGTTAGTTTTGAGTTTATGAATGTACAAACATATATTTTTTTGAGATATTCAAATTTGGTTCAGAATTTCATAGAGAATGCAGAAATTATATTTTATTACTGTCGACTTTTTTTATGGATAAATTTATCAATTTAAAATCCATCTTTATATTTTTTTCTGGATTACATTGACATTATTCTGCGCATTTTTTTTTTTAAATAAATAGGCAATTTTTCTGGCAATTTTTACACATACATTGGAGTATGCGTTTTTACGAGTTGTCAAAACACACATGTCTAAATGTATGCATCAATCACTTTTGAATCATCTGGATTATTCTCGAATCTGAGAGCATAACAAAATTATTAAGAACGATTAAACGATTTAGTGTATATATGTTCTCTGTTATCATGATCTTAAATATAAACTAGTGAAGCGATTTTTCTGGGAATTTTACGGGCGTCCGTGATTACTTAGCATCAGCTCGTTTGCCTCAATGTCCATTTAAAAAAAACAGTCCGAATGAATCCCTTCTTTTCAAATAAAGAATGAGTGGGTCGAGTTGGTTAAAAACGGAAATTCGTCAACGAAAACCTAATATAGTAGAACAACTTTGTACTATTAATTATCTAGAATGGAACATAAGAGTCGTCAAGAATATTATCTTAAGTCAAAATGACTATTGTTTACGTTAAATTGCGTTTTGATACTGAAATATTTTTCTCTCTTGAAATAAAAAAAAATATGTTTTGGATATTAAGTGACAGAGTAACAGACTTATTCATTGATCTGATAATCAAAGTAGTGGCAAGCACTCTTGTGCTATAATACAGGCAGCATTTTCATTTAAGTTTATATATATATTTACAATATCAATGATAACACTCTAAATGATAACACACCCTGGTAATGAACTGCTCGCTCTAGGTTTTTTCAAAAACATTAAAGAAAATATTTATAAATATACAGATATAAAAAAGACTGGTCCCGCTGAGATTATTACGCTTCTCAGGTCAGTGGCTTTACTTTCCGAACCGGTGGTAGTAAATTTGACAATCAATAAGCAAGTGTATACTTCAACATTGAATAAAGATATTTCATTTCATTTCATATAAATTTTAAATCTATTTTTTTTATGTATATTGAATCATATTTACTACATCATAGATGCACATGTTTGGAAATCCTATTATAGAGGAGTTATTTTAACTTATCTGACGAATTTTTAGCAAAACGGAAAATATTATTTAATTTTAACAAAGTATATATAGAGATCTTGTGTCCAACAGACAAGTTGACAGAATAAAGTTATAAATAATCTAGGATAGGTATACTTGAAAGTGACATACAATATGTAAATATCTCGCCACTTATCAACTTATAAACAAAGATTTCATTGCATTTCAATATAAAACAGCATTTCACTATCAAGTTGACGAAACGAAGTTAAGCACCTAAAGTATGCCACTGGAATTCATAGATGGTCAGTCGATTTAAGAAATTACATGATAAGCGATATCGAAACTGTAGGAGACGTTATAATTTTAACAAGCGGTTATGCGGTTTAAAATCGACACATGTTGAATGAAAAAGATTTTTCGGACTAATAATCGTTACTAGACTAAAGGGAAGACCGAAACTTTCTACCCTTGGAAAGTACTTTACCCAGACAAAGTCTAGTCTAGTGATATATATTCATTCCTTACCTTTGATAACGTGTATGCCAATTTCATGACGAGATAATGGTCACCAGATGGCTTACGTACTGTAAACGTAACGTACAAAAAACTTGCATTTGAAAAAAATTTGGACTAAATGTAGAAATAGTGACAATATTTATGGGTAATCATAATATGTGTTTAAGCTGTCCAAAGTGTATTACGAACAATTGGAATTTCCAGATCATTAATATTTTCTTAATGAATTGAAAAATATTCCTAATTTGAGAAGAAGTTAGCATCGAATTGATGGTAATACTACATTTTATAACGTCAAGTGTATAAATTAATTTATAAGGAAATTCTTTAAAATGTTCAACAGCTACACAGAGAAAAAGAAAGAGTAAACATTAATGAATGCTCAACGTAAAAGAATTACATTCAAGAGATTATTTCCACAGATAATTACACAAAACTGACTCCAAACCTCAGAAGTGAAGTCTCGTAGCATGTTTATTAAGTCATTTTGATTTTAAAAACAAAAAACAAAGATCGATTTTCTGGTAATTTAACGGCAGGATCAATACGATCAAGTGTATGCTACCAAAAAAAATTAAATCGTAAACGGCAGATTTATATACTAAAACCATTTTTTTTACAAATTCTTCTTTATCAATTTAAAAAAAAGACATCAAAATTGAAAACTTTTAGACGTTGATTAAAATAAGAATTACTATTTATATTTTGCTTTTTATGACCTTTAATCAACGAGTGGACAACAAATAGAGTACATACGCGCTCTTTAGCAATGTAATGGAAATGTAAACAACCTTTTATAATAATAACTACCGCCTATTAACTTCTATTTAAGCACATTAATTGAGTTGATTTAAGATATTATGCAGTTTATTCTTTTACATAAGTATAATAAAACATCAATTATCATTCAAATAAAGGTAATATAACAAATTATGTGAATTCCGATTATCAGTGTTAAATTAAAATTATCAACCAAAAATCAGTTATTTATATCACCTTTTAGCTTTTTATCGGAAACGCTATCACCTCCATAACTTACGCGGTTAACCTTTACCGAAAAGAATTAATACAAAAATTCTTGTCCAATATTGTAACGGTGAAAATGGTATAAAACGGTAACAAATTTACTGGTGTTACCACCAGCATTACCGACGGTATTGCCGCCGTTTTGCCAATGGCGATCGTCGACGAATTGTGTCGACATGTCAGCAACTGAACGCATCACCCCGACACTGTCAAACTTTTACAACAAAAAGTTTTACAAAAAAAAGTTAAAGTTATTTGTTTGTTTAAACGAGTTCATAATGGAAGTATCAAGCAAAATTTAAAAAAAAATCGTTATGTACATGACATTATCACGATACCATCCTTTAATGCCAATAGATAATAAATAAAGTGAGCGAAACCCGCGGGATTTTATCGCATACCTACATCCAGTAACAATATTATTTTGCTATAAAAAGTAATATTTACTTATTTCACTTTATTGATACACGTGTGAAGTGTAATCAAGGTCACTACTTATTTTTTGTAATTTTCTACCATTTTAATAATATATTAATTATTTTCTTTATATTCGACATATTCAAACACGGGCAAGCAAAAAGAAGATTGCATTTTAATGATTCAATAAACTATTATTTCATTTATATAATTATCTGCGAGTTTTATTTTGTCTTTCTTTATCATTAGAAGAGCATAGTGGAACGTATTATGTTATCTTGATTCCGTATTGATTGTTAACAAAGTCCAAGGCGGTAGTGGAGCGCATCAATATTATGGTACAAATATTAATGCGCTCCGCTTGCGTCTTAGGCTTTGTTTAGCCCTGCTCTGGTCGCTTAATAGCTAATGTATTAAAAATAACTTCTACTAATCGTTTAATAATTTAGTTTACAATTTTGCTTTTCAATATCTAAAAATAAAATTTTTACATTTAATATATTTTGATAATAATGATTATACCATTCAACCGCTCACTCCTACGTTCAAAATTAATTTTGTTACTAATACAATAGCTCGCTATTTTTGTCGCGTTTTAATATTGTTATCTAAAACCTAATATTGGTCGACGGCAGTTCCTGCCCTGTTTTTCTTTTGTAAGACCGCTTACCTCGCCCAAACAACTTAAGAAAAATTTATAACCTGGTATCATTAGCGACGGCTACTTTTAGTTTTAATGTTGCACTCTTATCCGCCGAAAAGTGGCATACCCTTTCAATTATTATGCATAAAAAATTCTTTGATATAAAGTTCGTTGTGATTTACATTCAGATCGCAATTTATATAAAAAAGTATACTTTTATTACTTTCTTAACAATTCTTTATTTTAAATTTATGTAGAATTAGGAATGATAGTACAGTGTATTTATAAACGCTACGGTCAACATCAATAAGGAAAGAGTTTATCAACCGGTCTACTCTTTAATCAACGAGCCACGTGATAAGACCCTCAAGGCGGCAACAAATGATTAGAGATTTTCAATGACATGTGCAAAATATTCCGATTGATAAACAATATATTATAACTTATTATTAACATTACAAAGTGCAACATTATCAGTCTCGTTAAGAAATCCGTATCAATCTTCTCAATTTAAGCCAAGTCGTTATTTATACAGTATCAGTTTTAATATAAATAACATTTTTACGGAGATTGTCGAATGTATATTTTAAATTTTACGCGTAAGCGGTAACTAAAACAGATGACATTGATTGCGTGTCCTAGATTCGCTGGATGCCAGTTTCCTCTGCCACAGAATGCGTGCGCGCGAACGCACCAGTGCAATATTGCGATCTACTTTTCACTTTTAACATTTATTTAACCAAAAACCAATGTTTTCGGTTGAAGTGCTTAATTAACTATTCTTGTCGTGAACACATTGCTTTCATCGATTTCATAACGAGCAAAGGACCGTTTGGACAAAACAAACCTTATTGGTGATTTTGGTTTGATTTTTACAAAAACGGCATGCCCGGGGACGGTCATGGGCGTGGCTAACCTCAATAAACACTCGTTTCGTGTTCACTACATTTTTAACGGGACACGAAGAACGATACCGTGCAACCTCTATTGTTTTGGCGCTCTGTGCTATGTCCAGAATACGCAAGCACGATGTCGTCACGCGGGCCTTTTCAAGGCCACTCCATTTGTTGTGTACTACACACACAGCACCGCGAATTGACTAGATACACGCGCAACTATTGACACAATAAGACCGTGTGTAACTAGTTGTAGTAGAAGTAAGAAATCTTGTCTATGTAATGACTCATATAAACGTTATGGAATTAATAATATTTTATAAATAGATATTTTAGTGGGTTACATTACTGAAGGGAATAAGCTTCTTATGCAAGATCCATTAAACACCAGCTGCAATTAATTAGCTAAAGACTGTTCCTACAAATCTTTCTTATATAAAATTAAGATTGTTAACGGTTAAGTGGAAGTTATGAGCTATATTTATTAAGTAAATGTTTATTTTTAACACAGGTATAAATGTTAAAAAAATTTGCAACTATACTTAATAAGATTTTTCCCCTCAAACTAAATATTTAAATATTTTGAGATATACCCTCTTGAAATGGATATGACAAATTGATTGTTTTTTAATGAAACATGGTTTTTCCACATATCTGCTGGGCTATTTTGCTCAAATTTAGTTAATGGTTTATATAAAAATTCATAAATACTATTTACAATATGTAGGGGATATCTACACAAATATAATAAATATGAAAGTTTGTAACTCCCTTACGCAAGGACAGGTCAAAGCAAAAATGACATAGTTGATTAG
>JAOCPS010346924.1:0-12613 GCA_025505425.1 Graphium colonna | reverse complement strand
CGACGGGATCACTTACCATCAGGTGAACCGTCTGCTCGTTTGTCTTCCTTTCCATAAAAAAAAAAGTAAAACCGTTTATTATTTTTCAAATGCCTATTAATTAAGATCAATTTTCGATAAGATGCAATCTTGCTATCAATCAAATTTTTGGGCGCACCTTCGCCAAGCATTATCAAACAATTTTTGTATGACTTGCACCATGAATTACTATCGAACAATAGCGCAATTAGTGGTTAAAAACATTACAATAACTTTTCTCCTCGAGATTCGTATCTGTTTCAAGATTGAACAGATCCATTTTACGAGCGGTAAGCCAACGTAGAGTTCTCGCAGTTCGGCTACACACAAACATTGGCGCGAACGTGTAAAGTGGCAAGTAATACCGCCTGAGCTAGGGTTGTCAAAAACGTTATGCTGCGACTTGTGTGAAGATTTTTAATCAAACACAATGTATAACAAAAAAATAAGGTGCCATTTGTGAGACTGCTTGTGTTGAGCTAACGTAGAGAAAAGTCAGGAAAGTTAAGTTGTGTTGATGTTACACTCGACAAAAAATTTTATTGTGATATTCTTTTTATGCAACTTCCCTTCAAAAAAAAAAGAAAACTTTATTGGCATGCTGTTGGCAACAGTTAAAACTTTACCATAAACATACCACAAGACCCGTGCAAATGTATTATTAGTCCAATATTTTAATATTTATATTTTTTTATCGCTATTTTGTTTATTATTAAATTGCTGACATTTCAAATCCGTTACAACATTATGATAACAGTAGATTTTAACCCGAGTTGACATATAAAACGCACAAATTTATTCCATATTAAGATTAAATTATTATATTTTGTGTCAACCCTATTGGGTCGAAATGGAGCGAGCCGGAGCACGTCGCCGACTCGGAGTGGACGACAAATGGAATTACCTCCTCCGGCCGCTGCGAGACTGTTATCCCGCGCCGTTATGGGAGCCAGCAACTCCCGTTACGGTTAGGGTTGCTACATCGTTCTCAAGAGAAATAAAAATGTTCTCAAATCAATAACTTCAAGCAAAAAGATTTGGTTTGATTTGATATCCATTTTTTAGGCAATTAAATACTTTGTCATATATAAATATATTTTTTTTTAATTCTTAATAAGTATCGATGGTAGTTAACTCGATCAAAATAAAATAACAACATACAAGTAATTGTTGTTTCGTCTATGTTCTATATTGTCTATCTAGAACAAAAAAATCGATATACTATTATGTAACAACCGCGCGATATGCCAAAAGCGCAAACTGCATTTTCTTGCTGCATCGTACCATTTACGATAAAACCAGCCCTTCTGTCGCCGTCACTTGGTTAACAAATAATTCTTTTTTTTTTATTAAAATTTTCAAACATAAGTCATTAATCACGTAACCGCTTTACGCTTTATAATAAAGATTGGAATCGAGGTTTATTTGGTACAGCAGGTGCATCATTTATATCATGCAAAAAATAAGCACATATTTTTTTTTGTTTTATAAAAATACATTTCCTTCGGAGTAAATACTACGTCTTGTGCTACAAGGGCGTTTTAAAAACCTAAATTACACACCAGCAATCCAGATACAGCTATTTTTAGGTAGTACAAATATTTGCTCCGAGCGGGAATCGAGCCCATGCCCAGCAAGCACCTGCCAGCGTCTTATCAACTGCGTCGGTCATCAAAAGGAACAAATGAAATATATTATTCAAATTTGAAGTAAGTTGGCAACCCTATTTACGACAGCGGCGGCACGTAAAGCCCGCACGATCGGATGAAATGGCGCAACACCCGCTTCGCAGTGGAGGTGTGAACCTTTAGGGTTGCGTAACATTTTTTGATACGGCAAAAAAACTTGAATGAATCGAATTGGAAAAAGGATATTTATTACGATATATTGTTTGGAACGCTACTGGAAAAGTCGTTTTAGTATTATAATAGAAAATCATATAAAAATCACTGACATTTACTAGAAAAATGCTAGGTTTCTTAAAAGTTTGTTTATAAATAAAAAAGGTTACATTTCTATTTATTATCGTATTTGTTGGCTGAGTGTCCAAAAATGAGTAGAGCGATGTTAAATTTGTTTTTATCTACTAATTTAATTAATAATTTAAAAAATAATTTAAAAATTAAATCATCCAACTGTTATAAATCAGACAAGATAAAGTTTCTTATACAATTGGCTACTTATTTTTGTTGCTACTGCTTCTACCATATCTATCAATATAAAGTCGCAGAGGCAAGTAATACAATGCTATATTTAAAAAAAAAAGGATTTTTAGTAGATAAATAAAACGGAAGTGTGACGGTGAAAGTACAAAAAAAAAATACAGCAAAAAAGATACTAAAATAGATATATCGAAGAAATGAGCAAGCGGCTCCTTAAGAAAAAAATATTCTCTCTTCTTAGTTCCTTAAGCCGTATCGGTTAGATGTTCTATACATAGGTATATACTGTTTCTTGACCAGTTGTGAAACAACTCCATAAGTATTTTTACGGAAATTTATTTCTTTTATCTTTAATCGATCGATTTCAAGCCACAGATTATATTATTCTTTCAATATATTATATTACTTTAATCAAACAATGAAACGACACGACCTTTCTCAGCATAATAAATAAAAAAATACAAAAAAATTAGGTATACTTATCCCGGTATTCATGGCTGTCGGTTTTAATTTTTTAAAAAAATATCAACAACAATATTAACATTTTATAGGTGGTAGAGCGTAATATCAATGCTTTTGCTGCACTTCTAAGGCCGCGCTCGCCCGGGGAAATAGCAGTGCGTTTTATAAAGGCATAACATAAAGTATGCATGACTTTTGGTGATACTGGATGGCTATGCCTACCCTTATCTTTTCCCACTTCTTTCCACTCCGAATCCTTAATCCCGACCTCATCCTATCCAATAAACCTATTCTATCCAATTTCCCAGGTTGACAACGCATTCGCGACTCTCCGGATGTCGCGTGTGTCTATGGCCGACGAGATCGTTTACCCTCTGGTGAACCGTCTGCTCGTTTGTCTCCCTTTCCATAAAAAAGTTTATATTGCAGCAAGATAACTCGTTTTGGCTAGTCTTGTATTGGATACATATTAAAACTAGGTTTATGTTTTGAAAACCGGAGTCCATGAAAAAGTATTGTATCATCTATAGACGTAGTTCTCTACGGTTCAACTCTTAAGTTATGACGCCTTGAAAGACGTTTTTGGTACAAAATGTAAGCTTTTCAATATAAGCAAGTAATTGATTATATTAAAGAACATAGGTATAGAATTCCAAGAATGTTGTAGAAAAAAGGCAATTAGCTTCTTGACGAAACAGAAACTGAAATGAACGACATACAAATAAAGATTTCGCAGAAAATGGAATGAAGGATTCGCTCGGCGCCTATTGAATTTCATTCGTGGAAAAAGAACCTATTTGCACAGGAACAAATTATTATACTACTAGCCGTCGCAAGTTTGCTTCTCTAAATATAAAAGTTTTTTAATTAAACAATTTTACGGATTTTATATTTTTTTAATTTATCACCCGACGTTTTTATAACTCAGCTTTGTCAATATACTCTGTAAATGAACCATTACATCAGATTTGATGAGCCAAAAAACCTCGCAAAAGAACACCGGTTCCTGCTAAGGATTTTTCGCGAGGCTATTGAAATTAAGAAACATCCAAATTTTAATAGGGAAGATGGTTGGGTGCTACCATCTGCTTATGGTCCAATTATGAATAAATCAACTCAAGAAATAAGCACAACACTGCAAGATCTAAAGATACTATAAGTAGATACTGCGTATATCGGACTAAAAATTAATATTCAACCTGACGGTATGCAGGATTGACAAGTGACACAAGGACATCAAATACTCGTGACCATGAACGCTTTAAAGGGTTCGAAACGTAGGGTGATAAAATTTAAAATAAACCGCGATAAAATCCGTAAAATTGTTTAATTTAGAAATGCCTAATATTCGCGTAAGTCTCGGAAACAAAATAAGAAGTTTTGCAGAAACTGCATAATGATTATTAATAAATTTCATTGCCAAAGTAATTATTATAAAAAATTATTTCGTCCAAAACCTTAGTTTTTAATATACTTAAAAAAGGAGGAAGTTCTCAATTTGGACATTTTTATTTTTAAGCATATTCGCGCGTACATCTGCCGTTTATTAACTGATGTTATTTATTATTTTATTATTTGGTAAAAAAACGGTTTACAGTTTATTTTTTAAATCAAAATAACGAAGAAGATATGCCTCGAAAGCATGCTTTTAAGGCGCGCTAAGTAGGTTTTAGTAACTCTTTAGTTAAAATAATCTAATATATTAATACGTTCTGTATTTTTGAGATCTTATAACTTATTATATAGGATTAATATATTATGTATTTTATGCTTTCAAAGGCATATTAGTATATTTATAAATTCCAATATTTTTTTTTAAACAAGCTCGTAAAACTTTCGAGCACTTTCAAAACAAGCTTTTCCGTCGTTTAATTAGAGAGTTCCTGTGGCTGCCTTCCAGCTCCAGCATCAGATCAGCTTCATATCATCATAATATTCCATTGTCAAACGATATACATACGCATGCAAAATTTCAATCGGAAACCGGGAAGTGGGTCAAATTTAACTTGCCAGATACGAGACGAATGGATCGTACAGACAACGGGATAGGAAAAAGCAAATAAAAGTTTTTAAAAACATTACTTAAAGTTTCAGCCTTTCGTTTGCTAAATATCACATATGTTCTATATACATGGAAACTACCAGTTTCTTGTCATTCTGTTGTAGCAGCAAAATAAGACGGAACACAAAGCGCACTTCAGTAGCGTGAGTCGCGATGTTGTGCGCCCTGGAGTGGTTTCTTCGAGCCCGTGTGTAGTGCGGCGTAATGTACACGGCGTAGACACTTGATAGCCGCATAGGCCGCGCATGCGCTGTAGTTATGCGCGTTCGCATTGCACCACGTCAAACTCGGGCGCCGGAAGTGCGATATCCAGTGCGAGTGCCAAGAAATTGTACTTTTTTTTTTATAATGATTTATGAATATTTACGGACTACCTTTTGCATTTATCTATGTGAATACGAATTTTTAATACATTGTAACTGTGAGGAATTTACTGTAGTCTGGTTATGGTAATATAAATCTTCGGCTTTTAGGCACTTACTTTTACAAGCAACTGTCAAAGAAACACAATGTCGATACACCTCTGCATGTTTTTACGTCATAATCTGCTTAAAACTAGTATCTACAATTCATAATCGATAACGAGAAAACAGACATTTAAATGTATACGCAAAGATTTTTTTTTATCGTAACCTTTACAAAACGACGCATCGTAAAATAGCACGCAAAGCGATCGAACGATGAGTCTCTTACTCCTCGCCATCATCCCTCAAAATTGGCCAATAAAACCTCTGTAAGACGTGACGTGGGATACAGTGGAAACGAGCGTAGGCACTATGCCCCGACCCGAAGATTAAGCGGCCGTAAAAACGGGGCGCCTCGCCAATAACATCTTGATACCCAAGCCCCGATTTCAAACCCAACACTGCCGAGCAAAAAGTACCCTTAAAGTGAGCACATAGAGGGTTGAAAATCGCATGTATCGTCCACCCCATACTTCAAACGTTGCTACGACACGTGTCCATTTACTAAAGATCTTTTCGGGCTTCCGACTGTTTGTAGCGCTAGCCTCTTTGCTTTAACCAATCCAGAGGATTGTGTTCTTTATTTAGTTTGAAAATAAGCTCATAATGGCAAGCGGTCGTGAAGAGCGGGGCTGCAGTAAAGAGGTAGTGTTTGGCGTAGCCGTTTCGTCGTAGCTTACCGATGGCGCGGATGCAATTATGACGGCGAAGTGAAAAAGATTTAGGGCGGAGGGGAATGAGTTACGACAATTTCCGGGCGTCATCTGCGTTTCTTTTCCGTTACGACTTCACCGTTGGCTAGTGTTTGTATTACTGTGATAAAAAAAACGTCACTTTCGACGTGTTATATTAATTTAAAAGTAAAATGCTTGTGTATTAACACACTGACGGACAGTGGGAACTAGTGAAGTTCAAAAATTAACGCTTTATCTTTTTATAATTTTAGTTAGGTATAGTTTTACTCTTTTTACTTGAATAAACTTAATTTTGACAAAAAAAAACATGATACTAGGTTCTACTGGTACGCCGGTAAATGCACATTTGTGCCGCTATAGCTGTAGTGTCCAAAACGACAGCTTCGTTTTGGACGGCTATCGCCGTTATGCCCTTCACTTTGACGGTTATAGATGTAAGTGCCTATCAATGTGTTAATAAGTTAAAGCATATATATTTTTTTAATTAACATAACTAAATAAACTTTAAATGATAAGAGTTTAATAACAAATAATAATCGAAACTAATTATGCATAAACTTGGTCAACGAAAATGTTTAAACACAGCTTCAGGATATTTTGTTATAACGTTCACATAAAATACTAAATAATAATAAATGATAAAAATAGGCAATATTGTAGCAGGAAGGAACGAAATATTAATAAATAGAATATAGACGATTTAAGTCTCCGTGCTGCTTATATTTCAATAAAAAAAACTCGGACCTTCTTGATTATTTCCGTAATACGAAAATTACGGGAAAACTTGTACTTCTTTTGACATATAATTAGAAACAGTTGAAGTATTTACAACGGAAGCACGTTAATGTAATACCCAGTAAATTATTTAAAACGAAATAATAATTGTATTACTGTGATTATTACCATGATCAGTCTGTTGGTAATTTATATAATAATAAGTTCTACATTATAATAATAAATAAAATATAAACTCGATCGTATTGTATCCCGCATTATATAAAAGTGAAGCTACACTTTATACTTTATAACGCAATGTATCAGAATGCACGATAGCCTATTTTTAAATTAAAAGAATAACAAACTTTGGATTACGATTTACAAAAATAAAAAAAAATCTTCTTATGCAGTCGAAATAAAAATAACACAACCCGTACGCTAAACTACTACATAGGATCTCTCACAAAGAATCCCAAAGCCGTTCACAATAGCTACGCCGTAGACATACGTAGCACCCTCTACGGGCGCTTCGCAGCCGCCGCATCGACCACGGAATTATTCCGCCCACGCCCAATGAGGCCAACCGAGCTTGTAGAGTCATAAAAGTATAGGGCGCTAGGGTAACCACAATTTTGCAACTTGGCTTGAATATATGCAAATTGCTGTACTAATTTAAGCTACAAAGTAATTTTAGTGTAACTTCATAGTCATTTCATGGAATAATTTGTAAGATATTTTCGTTTTTTCACAACACTGTAAGCGCTAAGATACAAAAGTTTATTTTATTTAAGATAATTGTATGTCATTTATGTAACAGGGTGCTCGAGTATTCAGAATTGACAGCTATTAACGTTCTTTGCCTCTATTTTATTTTTAGAGGGAACGACAAAATAAATATAATATAAATATAAAAATAAAAGAGCGTAGTCGCAATCGGTATCGAATTACATACCAAAAATGAGTACATTTTTAAGGATTTAAAATACTTTTATTATAGCACTATAATTATATAATAATTAGATTACTGTAAATAGCAATTTTATAAAGCATATGTAGTACTAGATATAGTATTATACGATAAAATAAAAAATAGACTCATTTCCCCTTATTACAAAACATTCTAAACCAGGTGCAAAATTATTTTTTTATAAAAAAACTAGGTTTCTCTCTTATCCTGGAGTCTTCTGATGAAAATACCGGGATGAATCAAGTTAAAATTGTTGTTTCAATCCGGTACTTACGTTAGTCCACGTTTTGTAATAAAGTGGATTGAAATTTGCAAATGAAAACGAGTACACCCTACACGCGGGAGCAGAGGTCGTAAACTAGCAAGGGGCACGGAACGGGCACGCGACGACGGCGCTACGTGACGGATACGGCCGCGTTAACGTCCACGACACGGAATTGAGCCGTATAAAAGGATTTTACGGCCGGCGTTGATACGATCCCGCCGACGAAGGCTCGATAAAGCTGGAACGAGTAGGAATATTTACCCTTCTCAACGGGTATAAGGTTGACAGGGTAAAAATATAGCTCAATGTTCAATAATTGGTATTTTAAAGAAAATAAAAACTTATTTTCCGAAACTCATGTTGATGAAAAATGTAAAATAATCTAAAAGTCTTGCTACATTTAAAAGGAAAGTTAGGGACCAATTGCTACTTGACTCGTTAGCAGATTAAGAACATCGTCAAATTAACGTATTTGCAGTAATAATATATTAATATTGTGTAATTATATATGTATACATTTTTTATATATCTGTCATATATTGTAGTGTAATTATTTCTATGTATATTATAAGCTAGTATAAATGTATTAATCTTAGTGTGTTTAGTATATTAGTTAATGTGATTTTGTTAACATCTCTTTTTTTCGTTTTCTAACGTCACTATACTGTGCACCTTACTAATATTTATGTATGCATCACCCCAAAGTCCGCCTTAGTACACTTTGTGCATAAAGTTTAAATAAATATATAAAAATAAAATAAAGAAGCAGAGTGCACCTGTGTCTTCGTAGCAACACATCCTACACGATCGGAAAGATACAGAGAACCGATTTTGTTGAACCGAAGTCCTGTTGTAATTTGTGATGTGAACAGTTATTATTATCATACAAAAAAACTGTATCCTCCAATTGAGCAGAAAATAAAGTCCTTAATGGCGACAATTCACACAGATGAGGGATCGCTACGAGGGGGACTCTCCCAAATCACGAGGGCACTTGAAATATAAGACAAAAGGAGCAGTTAACCCGTTGTGGCCCCGGGTTTGAACCTCTGCAACGTGGGAGGGCATGGCGTTATTAAAGCGAGTGCGGGGGCGGCTGGGCAAATAAACAAGCCGCCAACGGCACCGACAAATAGGCTGGATGGAACGCTTAAGGCGAGTAACACACTGGAAGTTAAAATGAAGATAATAAGAGATTTTTTCTTAATACCCGAAAACAAGACGTAATAATATTAAAGGATTTGTTTGTGATTTTGATTGTACTTTTTCGTAGACATAAGTATGTTATTTAAATTTTATAGTAACGACCGTGCATAAAGAACAAAGGTCAATGGCCGGAAACAGAATTTTGAAAGAGTCTGATACATACTTCTGTATATAATACATAACTTTTCTATAGGCAGCTTTTGTGTAAGGGCGTATTATTTTTCCAAAGATACAACATGTGAGATATGCATAGAAGCCTTACGCCATGTTTTATTAACCGTACAATAACTTATTTGTAAAAATCGTTATTTATTTATTAAGGATCGTCAACGGTAAGCACACTTTGCTCTTACTATTGAACGGATGATTGGTGAGTCACCGACGATATTAAAAGTCATCACTCGGCACGCGATTGTCATCATATTAATGTTATAAAATTGGGGACATAGTTCTCGACCAAACTTTCCAATAAATAAATGAAACGTGGATACGATGCCGGCAGAGAACAAAAGGCCAGCTGGCGCAGTTCATTGACCCGAAAATGCGGCCGCGCGTATCGTGCCCTCCAGGTTCGTTCTTCGTAAATAATTACCCTACTTTCAATTAAATTTACTCAATAGTCAATTAATATTTGCTTTTAATTTTACATTTATTCTTTATATATGATCCCCACTTACAACATCCTCGAATATTGAAATTGACTCGCAAGTCACCCACTAACCCTGAAATGATTGTGATGATTTTAAGGCGTACACGTCTTACAAATTAAAAGATAGACTGTAAAAAAAAAGTGTATCAAACAGCGAATCTTTCATTTAAACACCGACCGAATCACAACCCGTGGCGTTCATTAATCGAACCCGCTGCCTCAGCATCGGGGAACAATAGGGATCGGGAACGACGGATGGGAACAAATGGGAACGAACGGGAAAGTGTGTCACTCAGGTCGGTCTAAAAAATACCGACGGCGCTACTTTCTAGATAGAGCTTAACGCAGAGCCAGACTGGCTGCTCTTATTAACGTAGAGCTGTTCCAATGAAAGATATGAATCACTACAACACTACACATTTTTGCGAATATTTATAGAAAATATTTAAAAGTAGCTTTGTGTCTAGCAACACTTCCTTTGATATTACTTAAGTGTAAGATATTTCTTGTAAAAATATACATATGTATATAATTGTAGAGCTTTAGGCTCGCACATTTCAAGTATTTAAACGTATTTGGACTAAAGTTTAAAAATAAATTAATATCAGACAAGTCTAGCACGCTGCTTTTTTTCATAGCCATGTAACAGTATACTACAGTATACTAGTATTTGAAAATAGACCACTACCGGTGCAGATATTGCTCACATAAGAACTAAATAACTGTTGTGTGTAGCTAGATTATGACGGTGTAGATGTATAAAAAATAGAGTTTACAAATAGATCTAGCCGGGGCAACGGTAGCTTAAATAGAAAAAATGTTTTTACTTAGTCTCGCAGTAGTATCTAATCTCAAAAACAAAATAGTGTCGTGCCAAAGGTCGCTCACGTAGAGTCGAGTAAATGTACTTTATAGTTAGAACCTATTGTCGGACACGGTATGGAAATAGAAGTTTCAAAATAGATTGTCGCCGGGGCAAAGGCTGCTCACATAGAGACAAGTAAGTGTAGTTTATAGTTAGAGCATGAGGGAAACTAGAATTTAAAAATAATGCCCCAGAAAAAAATATTCCGATAAATAACTAAACGTGGGAGGTTAGTAGGGTCTCCCTAGAAGCCACCCACGTTTAGTTAGGGCTTAAAAATATACTTATGTTGGGGCATACGTAGCGCCCATAGAGTCAAGTAACTGTAATTTATAGTGAGAACCTGTCAACATTGAAGTTTAAAGTTTAAAAATAGATCATTGTCAGAGCAAAGGTTGCTTACATAGAAACAAATAACTTAGGACGTGAGGGAGACTAGAGTTAAAAAATAATGTCGGGGAAAATGCTCGCATGATCGATAGGAAGTAAAGTAAGTGAACGCTAGCTATAGCTGGAATACGTGCATGGATTTTTAGAAGACTAAGGGTTTAAAAATAGATTATTGTCGGGCCGAGGGTTGAGCGGGGGCGAGAGGATAAACAAGTCGCCGGCACCCCGCGTCACTCGACAAATAGCGCGATGCTCGCTTCAAGCATGCGCCCTGACGCTTTACGCTAAGGCGCGTGGCACACAGAGAACAAAGAAAATGCTGCAGATTGCTATTTATTCTCCTTATAATATTATTTAATCTATTTTTGAATTCTATTAAATTATCGAAAGATATTTTAATAGAATTCAAAAATAGATTTAATAATATTCCTTTTTTTTAAGTAATAATAGTAGTAAGAAAGGTGGCGGGTAGCGGATGGGTGCAGGTTGCCCAGGACCGGTATATTTGGCGCGCCTTGTGGGACTTACGGGAGGCTTACATTCAGCAGAGGACGGCAACAGGCTGATGATGACGATGAAGTAATAGTTATTTTCCAAAGCGAGTTTAAATAATTTCGAAAGCTCGTAACATGCCTTCGAGTCAGTGTGAGTGAGAGCTAGTAATAATTTACTATAAGATTGTGATTTACATTTTTCGATATTTATCTGTCACTGTTATTTTACATATTCATAACGTGAAGATACAAATATATAAAACTTAAATCATCAGATAAGCTTTACTTCTAAGTGGTGTGCCCTATACATACGTACTTTTTTCTTTAACAAAACTATAAGGTAACTTTTTTCCGTTTACACTAACCAAATTTTATATATATAAATATACAAATATGCATATTAATATGTGGATATGCGTATGTAATCATATATCTATATAATTTAATACTAGCTCACACCATGACTTCGGGACATTTTCTTTAATTAAAAAGATGGAGCATAACTTTTTTTTTTCCTGTTATTTTAGTAGATGTTCTCACATTTATGTAGAATGCAGTTAATCAATTTACTCCATAGTCGAGTAGTGTGACTGGCAACTATGGGTACCGGATATTTTTTTTTATGAAAAAGAAGACAAACGAGCAGATGGTTCACCTCATGTTGAGCGATCCCGTCGCCCATGGCCACACATCGACATCTAAAGAGCTGCGAGTGCGTTGTCTTCCTTGTGTTGAAATCGGTTCATACATTATTGCAAAATAACAGGTGCAGAATATAAAGGTCCATCAGTCTCACATCATTTAATAATTGTTATGAAACTATGTCCAGTAATTGAAAATAATCTCTACTTTTTTCTTTCGGCAAAAAATAAACCCGTATAGTACTTTTGTTAAAATTTGTTTACACCTCGCGCCCAAATGTTGGTACTCGCGGGGGCTTCTTATTCCCTAGTAACGACGAAATGCTCTTTAAACTATATTTCATCACCTAAATAAGTGATGAAATTTATCATATCTGGCCTTAAATCCCCATAAAGCCAAAGTGATCTCTTACATACGGGCAACTTTCTGTTAAAATACGAGTAGTAGGAGTTCTTGCAATAATTATTATATAGCATATTTTACTTATGTATATGGAATAAAAATTACAAATGTTTCTCCAACATAAGTAAAAGGGTCACTGAGTAACAAAGACAT
>JAOCPS010346814.1:0-12614 GCA_025505425.1 Graphium colonna | reverse complement strand
CTCACATATTTGCTTGCAGGTTGTTAAGGGATTTTTTCGCGGAATATTGCTAATTAAACGTTCTTATAGAATTGAATAGTAAACATGTCATTTTGCTTTATTAGTAGACATCGTCCAAAAGATCTAATGCCTTTGTACGCATGATTGTATGCATATGACTGTTGCTATATTTATTACAAAATTACTTATTAGTAGTTTTTTGATATCTGAAAATGACATTATGAGGGGAAGGCCGCAGCCATCAGCTAGTAAATAAATAAACTTACATTGAAATCTGGTGATTGTTACTTCTCAGATAGTAGCTAAAAACGGGTTGTGCAACGCCGGATCCTATTAAGTAAGCCCTTTGTAATAATTTATTCAGGTATTTAAAATATGGAATAATATATTTATCCATTTAAAGTTAAGGGTATGTTTATAATATCAAAATCAAAGCTATGGACTGAATGTATATTAATGTAAAATAATAGATAATATTTAATATAGAAACAACTTTTATTTTTTTTCTGTCTGATGGCTATCTTCAAAACGGTTCGACCGATTTTTACTAGACTTGATCTGGGAGGTCGCTAGCAATATAAGGATTAAAACTTAGGCTACTTTTGTTTTTGTAATAAGTTAATGATTCTGAATAAAAAATAAATAAATTTATAAACAACATTGTGCGGATCAAAACCACCTCCTTGGCCTACGGCTTTTATTCAGAAATCGAAGGTCACGCGGTTCGAATCTTACGGGGCGACAACGACTTTATGTTCTTGTTTCATGGTTTAGTTTCGG
This sequence comes from Graphium colonna, assembly GCA_025505425.1. Classification (NCBI taxonomy): domain Eukaryota; kingdom Metazoa; phylum Arthropoda; class Insecta; order Lepidoptera; family Papilionidae; genus Graphium; species Graphium colonna. The sequence continues at coordinate 11,834 of JAOCPS010346814.1, read as the reverse complement.
TATCACGGAGCGATCACCTAATAACCTGAAAATTAAAACGATTCATGCGTCGGATGAGCATGTAAAAAGTCAGTCACGGTTGTTAATAACGCCTTTTAAAGTTATTATAGGATTTCAGTACCTTCAACTTAATCGTGATAATAATCCATCCTTTGAATTTAGTTTATCCCTATGAGTTGGGGAGGTCAGATGCCAGTCGCTCTGTGTAAAGACTGATATCCAGGTAATATCTGGGTGGATTAGAAGCCGATCCCAAATAACTGGGAAAATAACTAGGAGGGTTTATTGTGAGGGTGAAACCGCAGTGAGCAGCGAGTAAATAAGTGAATCCTTACCCGGTTCAGCTTTTGCGCGTCGCTAGCATCGGTCCGTACGCAGCTAGCGCGCAATACGTCGCCAGTAACGCCGAGGGTGTGTGGGGTGATTGACCTCCGTTCGGGGGCGGGGTGGAACGGGATGATTGGGGCGACTGGGGTGAGGTGGGTGAGTCGGGGCAACGTGCGTGCGCGGATAGAGCCCAGCTGCAGTACAGCTCAGCGGCTTCTGCACCGTGACCGCCGCAAGAGGCGCTCAAAGCGCAGAAGCTAAGCGCCTTCCAGCCGCCGTATCTGTAATCGTAAAGCGCTTTGAATTAGTGTTATATTCTGTAGAAGTTATTTTTTTACGGTGTACCTATTAATTTATATTCTTATAAATTTTATTAACTGGTAAAATGTTACATGATATGAGAACATGCGCATTGGTAAGTAGTCGGAAGTCAACTACTTAAATATTGTATATTATTAACATATACAAAGTTTTAATCACCAAAGACCACCAAAAGCTGTTATTGCTTAAATACTTGACAAGAGATAATGCGCAATATAAAAAAATTAAGTTTCATTTAAAAATGTTAGTATAATATTGTTTTAGCTATAATAATAAATCTTGGTCTTAGCATTATTCTATGCACATTTTATAGATTTAGATTCATACAGATTCACATTTCGTATTATTATTATCAAAAAAACATTAAAACTCCTACTTACTTATCGACCACAATAACAGGTCCGTTCTTGTACTCCATCTGACAGCCAGCTACAAACTCTATTAGAGCAAACGAGTCTTTATAGGGCTCTATTAGTCTGTCCAATGCTTGCTCTTTTTCACTCCCGCACGTTTGGCGTACAGCTTTAATAAATTCATTATCATCTGGTTTGCCCGGGGAGTAGGATGTCGTGTCACCACTTAACCATCGACTGCACTTAATAAACTTAACACTTAGTTGATAATCATCTTGTAACGAATGCACACTGACGTTGGTGACTTCTATAATTCTATCCAAGGGTATGTGTACGGGCACTTCTTTGACTTTTTCGAAATAGTAGCAGGGTCTGCGCAGTTCAGTTTCTTCTTCTACAGTAAGCGCTGGTTCGACAGGCGGTGGGGGAGGTGCAACGTCGGGAGGGGCTCCGGCTCGAGTACCCCATTCAGGGAACTTGAACTTAGTAGGCGAGCTCAACTTGAAGTTCTTTAATGACATTTTGGACGGACTTTTAGGGGATTTCGGTCCGTTTTTCTTCTCGGATAAGGACGAGAATAGATCGCCGTTTGCTATTGATTTTCGAGCGGACAGGTCCCTGCTGCCAGCGCTTAGTCTTTCGAGCCTAAGTTCTGTTCTATCGAATCTGTATGCAGGTTCTGTATCGGCTACCGGGGAATGGTTCTCGGGGATCAGTCGTTCGTCGTCGGCGCATTCACTCTCTTGTCGTCTATATCCGTTAACTTCGGGTTCCGCAGGGCTCTGCGGCGGCGTTTTCCGATCGCATTTCCGATGCGCTATGTACACGTCTTTGGACACGAAACTCGCTCTAAAGTTCGCCACGAATAGTTCCTTTTCGTCTTCCGTCGGCCAAAATACATCACACTCCTGTAAATGAAAAAAATATGTATTACTTTTATGAAAAATTATGGCTTTCTTTTTTCTCATGACATGACACTAAGATATATTGAACTATAGATTTAGATCTACACTATGGGCTTGTTGTAATGATTGAATAAGGGTCATAAATAAATTTGTAACTGAAAAACAATCCAATATTGTAAGATCCATGACGAATAATTTTGACATGGTAAAATCACATCGTCGCGTACATGTGGTAAGGATGGGGCGCAGAGAAGTTGACCAAGGTTATATAGGTCCTCTCCCTAGCCTAGTCATAGCAGTGGGGCTTAGAAGTAGTGGGAAGCCTACAGAAGTGATGGCATCTCATGGCCAGCCACAGGGGTTTAGGGGATCAGACAAAGGGTGTGTCTGCACCTTGCTTGGGTAGACTAGGAGGGGACAGAGGCTGTTTTCGGTCACTGTCCCCTGTTTTCGGCAACCATGGGTTAGTCGCAGAGGAGTGCCATTAGATCGTATGCCGTTGTCGCTATCCACCACGAATTGGGCAAGCCGCACTGTAGATGGATGCGGCGTCGTGATATGACCGCGGGGTTAGAATTCGAGTCGCGGTACCTCGTCTCGTGGCTCGTGCAGCAGCAAGACCAGCTGCGCCGTGTGGTCCCACAGCAGCCGCCACAGCTCCTGCGCGCCGCCCGGGTGCTGCGCCACCGCGAACTCGCGCGTCCGCCGCCACCCGCACACCCACGACGCGTTCACGTACTCGCTGCCTGTACACATATGCCTAATATTGTAGTACTGGACTAATTAATAACTATTAACTAAATCTATTTTTTTTTAGGGAAAGGAAGACTCTCACAACATATGGAGAGTTGCGAGTGCGTTGTCAACCCGAGAAGTTGGATAGAATAGGTTTATTGGATAGGATAGGGTCGGGATTGAGGATTTGGAGGGGATAAAGGTGGGAAAAAAAGGGTAGAAATGGCTGTCCGGCATCCCCAAAGACATTCATACTTTTATTTTATGCCGACTTTATAAAGGGCGATGGTACTTCCCCGGGCGAGCGTGGCCGTAGAAGTGCAGCAAAAGCTGTGAAAAGATGTTATGCTCTACCACCTCTAAAAATTGTTGTTCACACTATTGTTAAAAAGAAACATTCTCATGACAGGAAGATGAGAATGCATTATATGCTTATTTTGAGTGTCTGGCGGGGAAATTAGCCAAGCAGCGGTAGCTCTCAGTAGGCTACTTCCAAAGAGTAGAGAACTAACTATCTCTTGCCTTTCGTCGCCTGCCTGATCCTCATGAAGGGTCTGGAGGCAAAGTTGTGCTCCTTTTTCATTGCGAGACGCCGTCACCGTAAATCTGACTTGATAGCACTCTTGCTTATTGTAAAGAGCCAATGAGAAGTAAACCAGCTTCCGGAAGTGGAATTTATTTATTATTACCGTCAAAAACTACCATTTTTATGATTGCTCTTTGCGCCCTTTCGATTTTTAGTAATTCAGTTTTGCTTGCGCCACCCCAAGCTGTTATACCCTAGAAATAATAGATTGACACAACGCAAATTATACTGCTGTAATAGTCTTAGGTTTATTTATATGTCTAATTTTTTTGAATATGATTATAAGTTTCCTTAAATGTATAGAAAGGTATAAGTAACCGAAAATTACTGAGAGCTACCGCCGCTTGGCTAATTTCTTTACAAATGCTTAGTGAAAAATTAATATTTTAATATATGACACATTAAGAGAGGGTCGGCAGATTGACTTGCAACATTTGACTAGCATTCTCGCAAATTATAAATTAATTTGATGTAATCTTTGACGTCGATTTTGTTTTTTGTGGTTACATCGCTTTATTAAACTTACCCTCAACACCAGGCTTAGGCACAAGCATGACCCTGGCAGAGTCCGAAGGTAACACACCTCCAGGCCGGTTCTTTTCAGCGTTGTGGGGAGCTCGCGCGCAAACACTCGGCTCCACACACGAACGTGTTATTAACTGAAATTATAATATAATTTTTTTTATATACCTAAAATTATAAAAGATAAAGTGATCTTCTATGTGCAATGAATTGTCTTAAAATCAATTGATAGATGTACTGTTTCTTTTTTATTCTCGTGTGAAAAAAAAAAAAACAAAAACTTCTTTATAAATTCAATATTTAAAATGGTACTGTATAAATACAGAAGACCATAAATAAATTCTACTGATGGTTACATTAGCTATTACCCGGAACTTTGCCTTTGTAGCCTTATTACTTGCTGCTTTTTGGCCTCTTAATGTTAGTATCATGATCTTAGATAGCCAAAATTATTCTGAATCTAAACATATACAACAATAATATTTTTTTGTACTTCCAGGGATCAGAATTTTTAAACACACAAAAAAGTCTTTAACTTCATTATATTAGTATTAATATAGCTGTAGTTTTGCTAAAATCGGAGGCCTTGTATTTGAATCCTGCTGATGTTTCCCACATTGAAATTATTTCGTTGTTTCTTATTTAGCATAAAATATAGGCTAATATTTGTTGCTTAGGCTAAATTTCTGTCCGTCTTAACTGGCCTGCACTCACCTGAAATTGCTTTTCTAATAAATTTACTGGTGGTGGACCCTGATATACATTGTTTCGATTGGCAAGTGACCGCATTCTCTCCAACAGGGCATAGTTCTCTGCTCGATTTGCTCTGAAAATATTGGATAAAATATATCACTAGAAGTACACAGTTATCGGTTACTTTACCCATAAAAAGAGACAAAAAATCTATATTTGACATTTCCTATACAATACAGCATGATAATTATAACATACTAGTTAACATCATAGTTTTTCACATAATACAGCAAAATGTCTCACAGCTCTCTGCACATACGTAACTGTTCGCAGTACTACCGCCTCACACAAACCCAGCAAAAACAAAATCGTATTATGCAGGCGTTTAAACTAACATAATACACCTACCGTCTCATTTCCTCCTTCTCCTGATCATTCATGTTGTTATAAGCTGCCATTTTCTTAGTATACGTATCCGTCGACCGTGGAGCTAGATCGTAGACACCTTCAGATTCATTTCCGTTCACCAATCCGGTCATCTGCTCTTCCTGTTGATTCTCCGGTTCACGAGTGGACGATTTACTCAACTCGCTGTTCAGATCATCTGTTTTAATTGACAGCTGACTTCCATTTTCGCATATATCATCTCTTTCTGTCACATTTTGACTGGATTTCACGCTTGACGTTTCACCGTTGACTTCGTTTACGCTCTTAGGGCGGGGTAGATTGAGATCCATGACAGCTAATTCTTCTTCAGATATGTCTTCTAGTAGTTTAGCCAAATAATCGCGTGCCTTTGCAAATTCCACTTCAGTGTTGCCAGAACGCACGTGTTCTAACAACGCATCGTGAACGAACACGTATTGTTCTTCTGTCTGTACGAGGTGGTTCCTTTGGGTGCGGGCGCGGCATAGAAACCCTAGAGGCGATAGTGTCCCGGTCAGTTTTAGTTGGTTCAGTTGTGCGTCCAATACTATGTATGTTCCAGTTCGGCCCACACCAGCACTGTAAAGAGAAAGGTAAAATATTATTATTTTATTAAATGAAAGGGCTGCAAGGTAAATATCACATCTAGCACTCTCGGTGCAAATAGGCAAATTTTAAAGATATTATAAATATTTTAATATATTCTAGATATGTCCACTGCCAATTTTACATCAGAACTTAAACCTGTAATAAATGAATTGACAATTTAATTGATGCCGGCGTCAGGTAGAAAGTTAAATTCTTCTTTATTGCGAGTATACGGAATTTAAGGAGGGCTCTCAGCCACTAAGTACCCAGATTAGAGGTGGCCGCTTTGACAAAAAGGAAGGTCAACGGATATCACAACTAAATTCCAATCATTTTCTGTTAGACGCATACTTTACCTGCAGAACACGTGACCACCACCACAGGCAGGCACGACACCAGGGCAGGCAATCGCTGGTCATTAAATTAAACCCTGTGTTTATAGTGAAAAAGTGCAAGTTCACCTGCAGTGCACGAGAACTGTGCCAGGATCCGCGGAGGCCGCCTTCACAAATGGTAAGACTGCGAGAGGATGCCTTGGAGTCCCATGGTCCGGCCAAACGGTGTAGTGGTACTGGAGCACGATGCGACCGCCGTCGGCCGTCTCGCTGTCCTCACTGCCTTCGCAACCCTAGAATTTCATAACGAATAACATATATTATTATATATATGGATATAATTATATCACTATAATTTGAAAAGTGACTAGAAATTTCAGCACATGCTTTAGAATTACTATAACCAAAAAGGAACTGTAGTGTGAATTATGTTGACACTTTTAAATTATATCGGAAAGCATCTTTCATTTAGCTCCTGCTGCATCTATAAATAAAGTATCTCTAGCTTTCGGGCTTTCAAGATGGCTAAACTTATATGTCACTTCTAAATGTCTTCATATATACTTAAACCCAAACAAAAGGAATAAAGTAGAATAGAATTCTTATTAACGCACCGGCATCTGAGGTGGTAGAGCATAACATTTTCACAGCTTTTGCTGCATTTCTACGACCACGCTCGCTCGAGGAAGTATCACCACTGTTTACAAAGTCGGCATAAAATAAAGTAGGCACGACATTTGGGGTTGCCGGATGGCCCATTTTACCCTTTTCTTTTCCCACTAATTTTCCCTGTAAATCCTTAATCCTAATCCAATCCCTTCCAATAAACACCTTCTATCGAATTTGCCAGATTGACGACGCACTCGCAAATCTCCAGATGTTGTGTATGTCTATGGGCGACGGGATCGCTTAACATCAGGTAAATCTTGTGCTCGTTTGTCTTCCTTTCCATAAAAAGGCGAAATTGATTGTAATAGATAGTGCCACATATCCAAAGGTCCGAAAATTGCGGCCAAACTCACTCAGGACGGTAATAGTGATAATTTAAAAAAAAAACACCCTGTCACCTAACATGCACACGTTTTACGGGACAAACAAAGGAATTAGAGATCTAACGTACCTTATGAACGACTTCACCTCGCAGCTTGTGCACGGTGTATACTCAACCAATATATAAATGCATGAGACAATGCACCATATTCAAATAACAATAGAATCTTATATGGCACGCACCTTATGAACGACCTTGACGCGCAGCTTGCGCACGGTGTAAGCGGCGCGTACGTCCTCGTGCAAAAGGGTCACGTGCACGCCGCCGAACTCGGCCGAGCTACCACGCCCGCTCGCCGGCCAGTACATGTCGCATTTCCGCTAGAAACATATTATTTGACATTAATTTAAATATTTTATAAAGTTAATCTCATTTTGATGCGCAACAGACTTGAAAATGATATTTACATTACGTAAGTTTCAAATATTGTTTTGAAGCCCTGGTTCGAGAATTATCTCAGAACATACATACATACGTAAATTTTGTTTTACATCCCAATTCTAATTGAAGCAATTTAATTAAAGTGAAAGTTTATATAAAAAAAGAAGAATGATTTTTTATATTTTTTTAGACATTAAAAAAGGAAAAGTTGAGGTTTAATTTTGAGTACATAGTGGTTGAAATTTATTACTCATTAACAAATTAAACACTGTACCTCCTTTGATTTTACGAGTCCAAGGACTGCGGTGGTCACTAATTTCAGGTGAACCGTTATGCAGTTTATTTTTTTACAAAAAGAAAATAATACAAACCCTGCCCCTCTCAACCAGGTTGGTGATCATGACGACTGTGTGCACCCTGTGTTGCCATATCATGCGCCAAAACGCGTCCAGTGTTGCCGGCGTAGGACCTTGGGTGGCAATATACCGCCTCCTCCAAACCAGCCACTCAAGTTTCACGCGACGCGGTACACCGTCTATAACAACCGTCAATGTTGCCAGTATTTCCGGCAGACCCTTTGTGTAAAGTTCACAATATTAAGTAAAAAGTTACACCCTCTAGACAGAGAGTACGTGCCATTGTCCATCAAACAACTGCAGTGCAGATTAGTGGACTTTACATATTAGATATGCAGTTTTAACAAACCGCGGAGCATGGCTAGTGCTGGATAAATTATAAGCCATGTATTTTATTTTGATTTAATAGCTACATTATTGTACTTTCATAGAAATATGTTCGATTTTTGTTAAAAACAGTACCAAACATCCAAACTTTAAGATGCCACATCCGAAAAATTACTAAAATTCTGCAATCCTTCCATCCATTCGTCTATCCATCTGCGAGTGCTGTATCTCATGATGTAATAATAGGTAGACAATTGAATTTTTACAGAATGTTTTCTTCTTACGGCTATAACATTAAAATCATAATGTTATAACGAAAAAACCAAACAAAATTAAAAATTAAAGGGAGCACCACCCAACATGTAACTGAAAAAATTATAAAAATTAAAGAATCGGATTGGCATTCGGCTGGTTTTTTTTATATACATATAACTAGACTGTGCAAACATTGAGCCGCCATTTACTTTTTTAAATATCGATAGTTATAATTTCTAATATGTCCATAGTCGAAAATGATTAAGTTTCTAATATCGCTATTAAGAAATAGGGGTTGTTGATATAAGGGTGCAAATTTAGGGTTGTATGTAATTTAATGTCACATTATAAAATAAGACAAAATTTTTTGACCAAACAATAAAGTAATTTTTTTGTGGTAGACTACCTTTATCACTTAGGGTCATGAAAAATAGATTACAAAGGATTCTCAGACGTACCGAATATGGATTTAAAATTTCATAAAACTTGGTCAAGCTCTTTCGGAGTATGGCAACTATAATTGTGACACAAGAATTTATATATTTGATTAGTAAAATATCTCACTGATTTCCACATAAACGTCGTCCAACTCGCTGTCTTCGTCGCTCCTCTCGCTATCGGAATCTTCGGGCTGCTCTTCCGACTCGACTATGCCGGAGAACTCTATGTTCAGGAAGGCGGACTCGATTCCTTCGGCTAGGTTCGGCGGCGGTTTCGATTGCTTCATTGATGGTTGTCTGTCGAAAGAATACATTGATACACAGAGTTCATATGTGGTAAGTAAGCTTAAGCATCTTTTATTCTCTCATCTGTCATAATTCTTTAGCCTTTTATTAGGTATAATCACATTGTCTTTATAATATGTAAGTTGCTAATGATTTCTCATCTATGTAGCAATCATTTGCCTTCTCAACAATTTTTGATTTGTATAAGCATCGAATAATTTATGATTTTTTTTTAATAAAGTGAAAAGCGAGCTGTATCCCTATCAGCTGCTCTGCTCTATCAGTTGTTAGGACTCGGAAGTATGATTTTACACGTCATATGTGGTGTATTTGTGTACCTTGCATACGACTTTGTAAATCTGTACAGTATTTTTATGTATACGTGTGGACATGTGTCTGGCTTGTAGCATGTTGCTTCAGCATTAATTTCGCTAAGACTATAAGGGTTTGAGCGTAGGTAGCGATAGGAGCGTAGTGTATTTTGTTCGTACGAGTGTACGTCAGCGTGTCTTTGTATATTACTAGCTTTCGTCAAGATAGTCGGTCGGTCTGTGTGTGTCTACATATTGTAGATTGTAGGTGTTTGCTGTGCGCCCTAGTGCACTAGGCGTCATGTCATTGCGAATGTGAATGCGAATGGATGACGTGCGTGTCTTTTTGTATTTATTTAAACTTTATTGCATTATAATTAGGACACAACAAGACTAACGCCTTAAGGTGAAGAATACTAGCCGACCTATGGTGTGGCGGGATTCGCTATGTCGATGCATATAACATACAGGATGAATGATAAGTCACTTTTAATATTTAAGGGCGTTATATGTGCGGAATCGACAGAAACATCTCCAAACAAACCAAAATAAGACTAGAGAGAACCCGTTTTTACAATAAATATTATTCTATTCTAATATTTTATGGATATATACATAAATATATCGAAGATACCTTTGCGGCCTGGCTCGCCTCTGCAGCCTCCTCTCCAAGCTCCGCACGGCCCTGGCGTCCAGGGCGGGCAGCATGCCGTCGATGAAGTTGGCGTTGACGTAGTCGCAGGCCACGCCCCGCCCGGCGCCCACGCAGCCCGCGGCGCCGCACCGCGCGCCCGACGACACGCACACGCGCGAGTGGTCGTCTGGCGGCACACGCACACTCGATAATCATCATTCATTTGACGCCTTAAAAAGGTCATCAATTGGAAAAGAAATACAAAAGCTTTTTCCTTGCATAATTTCTCAAAGTTGATTTTCCGTTTTGCACTAAAGACCATTCTGGATGTTGGCTACCAGCTACTCGGCGCCCCCTCGTGGCAGAAACGTGCATTTACAGATCCTCGTATTATTTAGTACAGCTTTGGAATTAAGTAACGAATTGTAATGATATTGGACTTATATTAATTGGCTGACATCGAAATAAAAATCAATATTTATTTTTTATAATTTTATACAGTACGATAGAGCCGAAAACACTACCCGTTACATGGATTGCAGGCTGTTTCACACAAGTTTAACAATAATAAGTTATTTGACGGCTGTCACCGGGTGTTTTCCTGTCTGACAAACATTGCAATCCCTTTTTTTGTCCCGTTATCGTTCTTTTTATATAAGGGAAAACAAACGAGTAAACAGTTCACCTGGTGGTAAGCGATCCCGTCGTCCATAGACTAACGCAACATCCGAATAGTTGCGAGTGCGTTATCAACCTGGGACATTCGATAGAATAGGTTTATTGGATAGGATGGGGTCGGGATTAAGGATTTGGAAGGGATAGGAATATCAAAAAAAAGGTAGACATGACCATCCGGCATCCCCAAAAGTCATGCATACTTTATTTTATGATGACTTTATTAAAGGCGGTGGTACTTCCTCGGGCGAGCACGGCCCTAGAAGTGCAGGAAATGGTGTGAAAAGATGTTATGCTCTACCACCCGGTCGAGAATAAGTCCACGATGGACGTATTCTCACAAAAATCACCTAACAGCTGATCAATGACTGTCTTGACGAACTTGTAGTGCGTCATTGACTTTTGATTATTTGTTTTCTCTGAGATGCGGTACATAATGTATGAATTAATCGCACATCTCCAACCCTCAAAAAGTAGAAAGTACGTAAGACTTGCGTAGAAAACAATACATCGAAACGTACTGATCCGCACGATCTACAACGCCCATTTTGGCTGTATATTGTAATACCATTACCAATATATACCATACCATTTCAGGCTTATTTACTGTTACAACATCACCACGTAATATTCTGCGGGTAGATCGCATATTTGTGCTGAAACAATTAGTCAGAAATGTGATTATCCTTTTATCTTTCCACGCAAGAAGCGTAGTTCGTTTTTCTTTGTTTTGCCATTGTTATAATAAAAAAAATGAATAAATACGTTACAAAATTATATTTACCAAAAAAAACTTATATTTCGATTTTTTCACTCGTTAAATATACCGCTCGAAAATTCAAACCAGACTGAGCTCAGAGTTGAAAATTTTTCCTTCTATACACACTATATTATACTATACAATGTGGGAGGTATGCTCACATTCCGACTGTTCTTCTACAAAAAATATCCCTAATTTACTTTTCAAGTGGCGCCGAGAAGTAATTGGACCACTATGAGAACGCTTCTCATGTTCACTTATAAATGAAAATTTGCTGACATTTCTTTTATGTATCTTAATAATTTTACTATATTTTGACTTGATGTCTTGTGCCATTTCAAAAGAAAACAACAGGGAAACATGCACGCCTCAATAAGATGCACAGAAATAACTTAATTCCCCGTAACCAGTAATAAATTTTAATGTACCCTCAGAGTAACCAAAATTTCCATATTCATAGCCATTTATTTTTTGCATGAAATTAAATATTTTAGAGGTGGTAGAGCATAACATACTTTCACAGCTTTTGCTGCACTTTTACGGCCACGCTCGTCCGGGGAAGTACCAC
>JAOCPS010346813.1:0-22167 GCA_025505425.1 Graphium colonna | reverse complement strand
AGGCTTAATGATGTTGATATGACTAGGGTTACTTTTGTCAAATCTCTTGGCCATATGATAACGAAAGACCAAACTGATGATCTAGATATAGAACGGGAAAGGAGAGAGTTGGCAGTTCGTTGCAATATGTTACACAGGAGGTTTTTTTACTGTACCAAGGATATTAAAATCACGCTTTTCAAAGCATACTGTCAAACGTTTTAGACGTGTGACTTGTGGACAAATTATACACAGCGAGCTTACAACGCCCTCAGAGTACAATATAATAATGCCTTCAGGCTGCTCTTGGGGCTTCCAAGATTCTGTAGTGCATCAGAGATGTTTACGGTAAACAGAATCGACAGCTTTCATGCTATAATATGTAAAAGGTTCGCATCTCTGGTGCATAGAGTTCATAGAATCAGCAATACCATACTAAATATCATAGCTAATAAACCTGACTGACCTGTTCTGGGTTACTGTATGAGGTTGCAACCACCTTGTAATCTAGGGTGTCGCAAATAATTTAAAAAAATATATAATAATATAATGTAAAATTTTGTTAAATTTGTATTATCTTAATCTTAATAATTTTTTTAACATTGCTTTTAAGTATTTTTTACTAATTAACTATGAATCCTTTGACTATGTGATCTGAAATAAACTGTTATTATTATTTTCTAAGTATTTATTATTTGTGTATTATATAACATGGTTTTAAAAACTATATAACAAATAACTTATGCCCCGCTGAGTTTACTCTGCCGGTTCATCTGAAAACGCTTTAAGGATATTCCGTTTCATATTATTTTCGACAATTATTAAGTGTTATTAATTCTATATGATATTTAAATTTAAACTCTAATAACATAACTATACATGTTCGTGAGGAAATGGTTCCTGGCAGAATGGCTGACACATAATAGAACAGCAAGTTGATCCAATCAGGATTTCATCCTTTACAGGAAAGGTACGGATAGAGACAGTATTGCCAAATTGTATTCTCGTAATATTTTCGTAGAAATTCATCCTTACCAAATAGGTAACACGTTATATCCCGACGACTTAAAGGTTTTATATATCCCGATTTTGGATATATGGGTTTACGCATTCATACGGTTAATATTTTCCTAAATTTACATTCTGCTTGATAGTATTAAGATATAATTCTATGAGTTATGATGGCACTCCAGCAAGCCGTTTATCGAATATTAAGTTTTGATTTTGGTTCTACAATTACAAATATGAGAAAGACCTAAAATCGATCACATTTTCCCATGAAAGATTTACTTAATCTATAATTTATGTTTAGTCCTAGTATTGTTTTTGTGATGCACGTTGAATCCCTAACAAATTTATTCTTATTTCTACGAGCGTATATTTTCCATGATGTACTTAAGCGATTGTGAGTATTTTATTTCATTAAGTAAATTTCGCAGTAACTCTTTGTGGCCAAGGTCTAATTGAAGTGACTCATCTGATAAGTACATAAAAGCAGTTTTGATAATTGCCAATAGATGACTACAAAGTCATGGAATGTCTTCATCCCATAATTTTGAAGTCACCGTCACAATTTTTACGACACCTTTTTAATTTTAATATGTTCGAAGAAAACCTATAAAAACATATGAAGCTGAATATCACACATAAGAGTTTCCGGTTTTCACAAATAAGTTAGAGATTTCTTCACTTCAGAGTCTTCATAGTCTATTTTGAACAACACAAGCAAGTGTACCTCAGTTGACGTGTTAAATTATTTTTTAGTTCTTTTTGTGTTAGTTTATTTTCTCTCATTTTCCCTAAAAAATGTTTCTTGTACATATGTCGTCTGAGAGTACTTACAGTCTGAGAATACATATTGTTATCGACATGTGAGTTTCTTAAAATTAAATAATGAAATTTTATTACTGGTAAGGTATAATAGATTGATCGTATGACCATCAACTACTACGCTAAATATTGTCAGATCTATATAGGAAAATGCCGTGTGTTAATTAACCACAAAATTCGTTACAGGTCATCTGTACAATCTTTACTATATTGTGTACTGAAGTTACTTGGAGTTACCTTTATACAAAATAAAAATTCAAAAACCTCCAAAGACACTTTCACTTTTACCACGGATACTAGTCACACAGGCAAACAATGTTATTCCCAAAAGTAAATGTTACGTATAAAATAGAAATCTTATACTTTATATGAATTAAATGTAGTTTATACATGCATGTCTAAACGAAGTATGGGAAATATCTCTCGGCAACCCCAACCGCAAGCCATTAGAGAGCCTCGCCGCGGTCCCGTCGAAAGCCTTAGCTAATAGATACAATTTGAATTCAGATACAAAGGAACATATATAATGAACCAACCAATTCGAATCAACGGTGATAATTGAATCCACCAAAAGCTCACTTTATATATTACCAAAAATTACGTGACTGTGTAAAAATTTTCGATATTTTTATCACTATACAACGACTACGATTTTTACTTGTAAATTATTTTAATCGATGGACGTGCTCACTAGTACAGATGAGAAAAAAATAAGGTTCATAGCTTCTATAGTGCCGTCCTTACTGCTACCCGATCGCGATATTTGTACTAATAAACATTTTTCTTCGTTTGAAAATTGTAACCAATTTATCGCACGTATAGATTCTAAAAAGAAAGTACCTAGCCCCGATGTGAAAGTCCTTCCTTTTCTAACCTATGTTTTGTGTGTATGTTATTGATTACGACAAAATTACTTACTTTATTAATTTTCGACGCTTTGAGTTAGGTTAGTTAGTTGCATATGACTAGTATATAAGGAGCTCCGCGTAACGGGGCAATGGTTTAATCGGATAAATGACTGCTTACCTGGAAAACATCCGCTGTAATAACCAAAAAACGGTTAGTGTGTTGCGTAATTTGTTATCGGACATCTACCCTTTAAAAAATTTTGTTAAAGTTACAATAGATGTCACGAAAACGACGACTATTTTTACAAACAAAGATTATAGTAAAAAAAGTTTTTGTTTAGGATATTTCAATGTAACAATCTTATTGACAACGAGAATATACAGCCAAACTTGGATAAGCGAGAGCTCAAGGGAGCACAATCGCATTCTCGCTTGTAGAGGTTCTCACTAATCCGAGTTTCTCTCTAATGCAGTTACATGGGTAGCGTTTCTCTCTTATAGGGGTACGCAGCAATAACAAGCCACAGCAAGTACGAATGTAGTAAATACGTAATATGATAAACTTATGTGCATAATATGCAAAACATATATTATGTACATATATATTTTAAATGCTTACGAAAACAAAACAAGAATTCATGCGCTATGTAATTTTATTTTATTTTAAACTTATTTATACTTAAAAAAATGTTCTCTAACTTTTAATTTTTGTCGAATATTGCTTGATCAGTAACCGCCGCGTATTCAAAGTACTGATGGACCGTCTCCAACGTATTTAAAGCTAGCTTCATTGAAATGATCTTTATTTCTGTTTCCGGAATCTGTACTCCGTTTTCACTATCACAGCAATAAAGGTGTTCACACAATTCTTAACGATATTGTCGTCGTTTTGTTGTTACGTCGTCGTCAATTTGAGCAAAATCTTTCAAGCTCGGCATTAACATATTGGATTCGTGTGATACAAGCTTAGTCCATTCCTTGTTGCTAGGTGCATTTTCAACATCATTTTCCTCTGGCAGGTCTTGCTCATCTGTACTTTTCCAAAACCCAGTTTTTTGAAGCAGTTTTTAACAATAACGTCAGTGACTAAATACCATGCTTTTCTAGCAAATTTCATCGCTAAAATTATATTATGCGGGAGGACCCGAAGTATTGATCGCAATATGATTATTTAGGCCTATGTACGAATTACTTTGGTTTGTTTTTGCTAAAAAACGGGCCAAGAGAGGGTCGGAACGCACATAAAAGGGTTCCGTAGCCATCCAATGGTACGGCTGCTTGATAAAATAAAGATAAGAATATTATTTTAACTTTTTTATTCGCAGTTACGGTTTGTTAATTGAAAGTAATGTAGTTGTTAAGATTTGGTATAATTTAAAGTAATAATTCAAGTTATTTTAAGTTACAGTACAGTAGCAGTTACAGATGTCTCTAAGAAATGAGAAAATAAAAAAGCAATCACGTAAAATGACATGAAAAAGGATAACGTAAAGATTACACTTCATAACTATATGCTAAGTTTATTTTGCTGTTTGTAATTTGAGTAAATATATTGAAAGAAATTTTGTACTGGACCACATACTTAAAATTATATAATGCGGGAGGACCCGGAGTATTGCTAGCAATATGATTATTTAGGACAATGTACGAATTGCTTCAGTTTGTTTTTGCTATAAAAACAGGCCAAGTGAGGGTCGGGCATGCACATAAAAGGGTTCCGTAGCCATCCAATAGTACGGCTGCTTGATAAAATAATTATCAGCAAATTTAATTTCGTGGTTGACTCTTACATTTTGTTAGGATGACTGTAAGTATATAAGTTTGTGGAGTTACTTCAAATGTATATATATAATACCAAGTGTATAAAGAACATTTTTAAAGAATTATTGTAATAATATTTCAAAAGTTAAGGGCAAAGGACTAGGGGGTTAGATCAACGTGGTTTCATGGCTTTTTTTTCCGCTTTCATTTGCATTTTAAAGATTTTACAATGGTACCCGATACGGTGCGGTAAGTCGATATTTTCTTTTGAAATCAATTTTTGTAGCATAGGAGCAGGGTTAAAAAATTGTTTTTACATAATTTTAAAAACTAACTTTTGAATCTTCAATATACATCTCTCTGCCAATTTTCGTGAAAATAGGTGCAGAAACGACGAAGTACGAGCCCGGACTTACAGACATGACAAAACTATAAGGGTTACTCGTGCACTACAGAACCCTAAAAATGCAAGAAGAAGAATGTTATACTCATAATTTACGGTTTTACAAACCCCATAAACTTTAATTTAAAGAGTCACTTAGATATGATTTCGTAATAAGTAAATAAATATTTCATAAAATTTTATATTTACGTAAATATAATCCCACACATACTATCATACATATTATCGCTTAAGGTGAAACAAGCTTTTCTAAGAATAATTTTCTATCAATTTTTTAAGAATAATGGTAAGTAACTTTGTTTTGGTAAACGACTTCCAATAAGGAGGATGTTCACGTAGATCTCAGTCACATTTCCTATATTCTTTTAGCTGAAAGTTTAATAATAAAATAATAATTCTTCGGCTCTAATAAACACATAAAATTTTCAGAAAAATTATGCCGGACGTTCGTTTTTGACATCAAAACAACATAATTTTTTTTGTTAATTCCTGTGATAATAAACTTGTTAAAATAATCTACTGGTATGACTATAGATGTCTCGTTAGTAAAGGAATTAATGGCAATACGAAAAAAGAAAGAAAAAAACTAGTCTTTAATTATTTAAGACTAGCTAATTCCCGTGGGTTAACCTGCGTAAAATTATTCCTGTTTTTTATGCAATTGAAGATTCACTACTATTTGTCATGCAATGCATGATTTTATATAGTCTAAATTCTTCCTTAATAACTAGGTAATTCTACACTTGAATAGTTTTTTTTCAATTTGGTTGTTTGTTTGTTGTTGTTTCACAGCTTTGCTGCCGGGGAAGTACCAACGTACCCTTTACAAAGTCGGCATAAAATCAAGTATGCATGACCCTCGCGGTTGCCGGATGGCCATTCCTATCCTTTTCTTTTTCCACGCATTTCCCAGCTAAATCCCTATTCCTTACCCAATCCCATCCCTTCTATCCAATTTCCCAGATTGGCTTAATGAGAAAGTCTCATTCGTTGTAAAAAGTACCTGTTCGGCATTAACACTGCCGAAAATAAAGGCATAATTATTAACGTGGTCTTTTATCAGTCGCTCCTGCTGCTAGTTACAAAACAACAAAAGAGATCTACACACGGCTGGGTATTAGACAAATTTGCAAAGTAAAAACGCTATAAATTGATCTCACATATATTACATTTAGTATTTTACCTGATCCATTTTGGGCCATTTTGACCCGTAAATAACTTGAAATCTGTTCAACTCACACAAATGTGTCAAATAATCGGTTTTTGAAATCTAAAATTACCTCTTATTATATGACTTGCTTATTTCAATATATGACTATTTCCAGATTACCTAAGATGTTAACACGTACGCACGTGATAACGATTTTTTTTCCTTGTAATCTGTTTTATTACCAGCCAACACCTTTTGAAATTATTGTGGGCAAACCTGATTTTTGTTTGTAAACTTTTGTATTAAATAGTTTTTAACTGTTTCCCATGATTGGTATTATTATTTTATTAACAAAAAGAAATGATATTCCATCAGGAACAAAAAGTTTAAAAAATCAAAATTTGTATTCGGTTTCGCATAAAAAAACTGGTTACTTTTGTTTTTTTTGTACTTTGTTTTATCGCGATGTCTATTTTTGTCAGTATATATGTTATGCCTATATCTATGTTTGTAAAGGATTGAACACTAGATTTAAGCTTTTCATTTGTCTGCATATAAATGCAGATGTAATCCGATAGAGCAGTAATTTTATTGATACCAAGTGAAGACCGCATTACCCATAATGATCACGCATCTTGTATCATTAGCATTGCAACGGATATGTAGTCACCAATTCAATGCCAAGTTCTTTTTACAGTAACCACCAATTTAATTTCATGGACAAACATCAATTTCTTTTTCATACATTATATTAGAGGTATTTAATTTAGTCCATTTAATATTAAAGTGAAAATTATAGTTACAACATCACATTATCACTGTTCAGCTGTTTGTTAAGGCGAATACAATAACTGCGATAAATAAAAAAAAATGTTAATAATTCGTTAATACGTATAAAAAAATTGTCTTATAAATAAAGTAAAAGCGTTGAAATTTTTGTATAAAATTTAAAGATGTAGAGGTGCTATAATCTTCTTGTTAAATAAAAGTGTTCTACTAGTTATAAAATAACATAGTTATTATTATGCATAACTAAATTTTGCCCACGATTTTCTCTCTTTTATATATTTTTTTCAGAGAAGATGATTAAAGTGGAATTAGTGTAATAATAATAAAATATGATAACCTGGGAACAAGTTTTAATTGTATTCCTCCTTCACTGCCTGTAGTTTATTAATGTATCTTAACTATATGTTGTGTTTTTCTAACCACGTTCTGTCATCAATTTAAATGAAGAATAAATAGTAAACTTAATAAAATCGCTTTAAAATTTATAGAAGGGAATCGTATACAGAAATTTTAACAAAATTATTTATTTTTTTTTTACATTATTATAAACAACGTAGAAGATGATTGTCTTGTATAAATAAAATATTAAACAAGTAGATAACGCCGCCAGTTGAACATAGTTTTTTAGGAATGCGTATGATATGATTAGAGTCATGGTTGAATAACCACATGACATGTTCATTTAAAGACACTTCGTACACAATTTATAATCAAATCTACTATAAATGTAATCTAAAGGCATTTTGCATTTTCGATTGGCATCTGAGCTCTGAACAATGGATCATATAACGTTTAAAGTCAACGGCGTTGAGTGTTCCGGTGAGTTTTTATGGTTATATTTGAAATTTCTCGGAATTAATTTCGAGTAACAGATTATTTTTTACCATAGACTTTAACTGTATCTGGTCTGGCAGTATATGGCAGGCATTTTAAAAGAAAATTTAAGAGATTTTTTAAATATGTGATAGTTTATCACGAAACTTACTTTATGTATACGAGTATATATATATAACTTTTCACAGCTTTTGCTGCACTTCTACGGCCGTACTCGCCCAGGGAAGTACCACCACCCTTTATAAAGTCGACATAAAATAAACTATGCATGACTTTTGGCGATGCCGGATGGCCATGTCTACCGCTTTCCTTTCCTATCCTTATCCTCTCCGAATCCTTAATCCCGTCCCCATACAATATACAAGAAACCTATTATATCCGATCTCCCAGGTTGACAACGCACTCGCAACTCTCCGGATATTGCGTTTGTCTATGTGCGTCGGGATCGCTTATCATCAGATGAACCGTCTGCTCGTTTGTCTTCCTTTCCATAAAAAAAATACAAAATTGAAGACAAGCCAAAAGATATTCGAAGGCCAGAAATGTCGACAAATCTCATAAGGCATCACCTGGTTATCAAAGATAAAATGCAAATGGACATATGCAGTATAACTTAATATAATCCGTATGACTCCGAATTCAAACCAGTACATATTTTATATCGTTCAAGTCTAGAACCGCATGACAGATGGTAGTGAACAGTCTTATACAGAGTTATTAATAATTTGATATATTCACATTAGGAGCCGATAGAAATAGCTATTCGCGATTATTTAACCCCATGTGTGTTTCGCAAAATGAACCTTTGTTGAGTTATCTTTATTTTTACTTTTTTATTAAATAAGTCAAAATTGCAATGCATCAAATATTTATTAAAAAATATAAATTTAAATCTATTTTCTTTATAATTTACATTGAACGATTAAATACTGGTTATTTATCGAAATGAAATCAACAATTATCGGTTCAAATTTCATAACTTGAGATTAAAAACGATATTGTTTCACTATCTATTTATATATTTTATTATAGCCTCTAAAAAAAATTGACAAATGAACTGTTTGACCTCCTCCAATAAGTGCTTTTGGATAGAACGCAAAACGTGACACACCTACAAGACGGATGTCCTGCACATTTTGGTGTCAATGGATGGCTCGATATCCATTTTCGTAATCGTTGGATAGGGTGAGAAGAATAAGAATACTGTAGTTACATCAGAACTCAGATTAAGAATGCTACTTTGCGTACGCAATAGGGTAAGTTACTTTGACCAAGAACTTTAAAAAGGCTAAACTACAAAATGTCTCAATTGTAATTTATTATTTGCTGATATTACTACTAAAGTGTTACTGGTTCTTTTTATTTTATAATTATCTATCTTTTAATTTTATTTTATATTCATATTTTTATTTACATTGCGTATTATTTTTCATTGATTTTATAGAAATTTTAGAAAACGACCTTAAGTTTGGTTCGAATACGAACTTTCGACTGCTTCCTTTGTGATATTTTTTTTACTTTCTTTGTATTAAGTTCCTACTTGTTAAGCATTGTTTGAGTGCTCAGGAAATTGTTAAGATTCGAAAATAATCTGCAAGCCAAGAGCCGTAACATTTTTTTATTTAAACATTTTAGTGGAAAAATATCTAAAAATAATATGGATTTTCATATCGCATTTTTAAATTTGGAACAATAATTGTTGTTTTAATATTGGAAAATAACCGGTGTTTATTCGTTTTATAAATAAGAAGAAAGTATAGGATTTAAATTGTAACCTTTTTTTAACTAATTTTTGATGTTTAATTTTTTACTTATCAGGTAAATTGTTTATTAAAATATTAAATTAAAGGTTAGAATTATAGGGTTTTAGTATTAAAGGAGCCGTGGTAACTCAATGTCCAGGCGCTCGCCTTCAATTCTGTTTACTCGAGGTGAACCTGAGTTCGATTCCTGGTGTCGGCACCAAAGAAATTGTTAACGTTCTAATTGAAATTTTAAGAACTGGCTTACCACGTACTCTGTAGTGAAAGAAAACTTTGTGAGGAAACCTGCATATCTGACAAATAATATTTCGGAGGTATGTGAAGTCTGCCAATTCGCATTTGGACCGTAACCTATATTTTCTGCCTAGAGGAGGTCTGTGCTGAGGTAGTGGGACAAAATAGGCTGTTAATTTGCTTTACTTTATTAAAGTATCAGCAGTTCATCCTTCTAGCCTTGGAAATGTCGTTTAATTTTTCTCCAGTTGCTTCTGAGGAATCCCAAGCATCAAGTCTAATGCAGTCAGATGCGATGAAATAGTCCGACGCATGATAATCCATATCCTTGATTACCTTCTTCCACCAATTACCCATATAGTTATAGGCTTCTGAATAATTGCATTCGGTTCGTTTTCAATCTTCGAAAATATGACCACGTATCTTCCTATCGTGCAGAGCTTCAGTGGTTGCCAATTCGGCAACGATGTTCATTGCGATCACTTACCACTTTTTATTCGCTTTTAGATTCTCCCTTTTCTCCTCCTTACTTATCTCCATATATGTTTATTTAGCACCTATCCGTTTTTCTCTGTACCACCCAAAGATTTGACTGGCAGAATATGCCATCAGCCATTAAG
Source organism: Graphium colonna (assembly GCA_025505425.1). Taxonomy (NCBI): domain Eukaryota; kingdom Metazoa; phylum Arthropoda; class Insecta; order Lepidoptera; family Papilionidae; genus Graphium; species Graphium colonna. The sequence goes on along the minus strand of JAOCPS010346813.1, from coordinate 11,956 downwards.
TCCGCCTGTGTACAATATTTGTGCAAAAGTGTAAATAAATAAATAAATTGTTTGTAGTGTTAGGAATACTAAACAACTGTGGGCTATGAACGGAGTGTGTTGGAACTTTCAGTGATAAATTTTTAAGTAACTCACAACCAAAGTTCCCGTTAGCTATTTTGTGGAGTACACATAAATCAGAATGAAATGATCTAATCTATTTGTGTATTCGGGAAGTTTTCATCGTCCGAGTCTAGTGCAAAGCACTCTCATTAATCTGCGTTGCACAGCTTCTATGGCATCTTTGTGAACATTGTACACTAGTCACCAAACGGATGAGCAATATTCGAAGATGCTTCTGACTTGAGCATAATAGAGAATAATCCAAGATTTTGGTTGGCTAAACGGTTTAGTCGTGCGCATGATAAAATATAACATTCTGTTGGCCATACAGCATGTATCGTCATAATGTGGGCGAATCGATAGTGTACGTTAGATCACAAAAGATGTACAGTCGGATTACCATTTCACCGTTTATCGTATAGTCGTGTAATTGGCAATTAAAATTTTCGTAAAATTGCTAATTTGGCATTTTTTCGTATTGAGATCCATATAGTTTTTGGCGCACCATTACGTTATAACCTCAATTTCTTTTTAAAGTAGTTCATCAGAAATTTTGAGAATTGTCCTGTAGACCTTGATGTCATCTGCATATGCCAGACAGTAACTATCAATTCAGATGATAAGATCATTAACAAAAGCTAGGAATAGCATGGGACCGAGATTAGAACCCTGTGGTATTCCAGACGATGCCAAAAATAGTATGGATTCCATTTAATGCTACTAGTTGAGATCTATTGTAAAGATATGATACTAACCAACGATAGAGGTTGCCATGTATACCCAAGTGATTTAATTTGGCAGTAACACTGTGTGATCTAGACGATCAAACGCTTTCGAAAAATCCTTTTAAACCGAGTCAACTTGCCGCCTATTGTTAAATGATTTACCAAGGAATGAGGAATAAGTTAATTAGTATTAGCAGATCTACCAGAAACAAAACCGGGCTGGTCTGGACTTATAACAGACTTGAGATGGTGATAAAGGTGATCGTGGACAATACCCTCGAATATTTTTGCAAACCACTTAAGAACGCTAGTGTGTCGGTAGTTCGTCACATCACATCACATTTTCCATAAGAAGGGAAGTATATCGTCCTGTAGATTTATTATAAATTATGGTTAATGGTTCTGTAAGCGCGCCCGCATAGAGACGTATGAAAAGTTGTGGGATGCCGTCTGGGCCAGCATTTTTTGAAATGTCTATTTTTTTTTAGATTAATCAACACCCTGTTGAAATTTATACATATTATGTTAGTAGAAAAAATTGATGTTGGAAAATCAGGAACATAAGAAACATTTCTATTATTGCTGTATACGAACGAGAAGTAATCGGCAAAAAGATTTATTATATCAACACCATTCATAGCAATATGCTCATTATAGTGCATTTTTGAAGGATAGTTATTTGTTATCCTTTTACTTTTTGCATATTGCCAAAAAGCCTTTATGTTAAATGACAGATTATTCTCAATTCCCGCAATCTATTTCTTAAAACATGCGTCTATACTTTTTTTTAACTCTTTCTGACCATAGATAACACATCATAACCCCGCGGATTGTTATTTATTTTAAAGCGATGGTGATATATATTTTTTAATTAATTTATAGAAAAACCAAATAGAATACTTTCTTTTACGATGCTTGCGTTTAGGTGTATGCACTTCAATAACATCAAATAGAACGTTACAAAAATATTGTACAAGCACCTCATAGTTCATTGTTAACGCTTTTTTGGCTCCTAACAACCCTATTCAGGTCTCTTATTAGTATTCGAAAACCAATATTAGGACTTCATCAACAAGGGTGAATTGCTACAATACATGCGCTCAAATGGTGGGTGAAGACTATCTAAACAACATATTGGTGAGGACATATTATAGGGATTCAGCCTTCTTATGTTAATCTACAAAAGGTTTTGAAGAGGTTTTAAAAAAAATTAAGTACATGCTTGTATAAAACATTCCAGAGTGCCCGCTACCCGCCATGTTATGAGGCGTCGCGTCTCTTGGAGAGAGCCAGAGAAGCCCCATCGAGTCCTGCTCATACTAACAGTCCGGCACACGAGGCTGATGATGCTCAGGTATAGATACAATATAATATAATTATTTTGTAGGAAAAACGAAAGAAGAGAAGAGAAGCGAAATCTACTTCAAACGTCGTGGAGTGAATATTTGAGAAACAATTTTTTTACTTATTTTATTTTAAAAATAAAACTGTTGGACCCATTTTCATGAAAATTATATGGGACCACCTCGTGACTATATCCTTTGACAAAAAAAAAATAAAATCGGTTAATAACTTTCGGAGAAATCCGCTCATACACGTAAAAAAACGCAGTGTAATTAAGAACCTTCTTATTTTTTGAGGTAGGTTGAAAATGGCCTTATTTCCTAGAATAAGGTATAATGCAAAAGGTTTTGTGAATTGAATAATGCTATCACTTATTCAGTACTTACCAGTTAATAGTACTTTATTCATTAGGAATAATTAATGTTTGTTACACTTACGAAAAAAACAGAAATATCACAAAAAATTACAACATCGTCAATAAAATCTGATGCTCTCAAATAGAAAGATTTTCAAAAATATTCGTTAGAAGAAGTATAGAGGGACGAATGGTTTTGTCGACCAAGATATGAACAATCATTAATTTTTATTGAATGATCTATTAATTTAAGAATAAACAACTAAGATACACCAGACATGTACTGGGTGACTTGTGCTTGTGAGTCACTTTCAACACTCGAAGACATTGTATGTGGAGATCATATATAAAGAATAAAAATAAATATAGATTTACTACCGAGTAAACGTAATATAAATTTAAAAAAATTGTTACGCATTTCATGTTGATCCTAGCGGACATGGCGTGGCCGAAGTAACAAGGGGGCGCTCGGCGACCGATCAGGCGCCGCGCCCTGTATCAACACTTTATTTATTCATTGGAAAATTTGTTTAAAAACATTGCCTCTAATTTTATTATATAAATATGATGACAATCAATTACCGAGTGCTACCTTTTATTATCGTTAGTAACTCACCAGTCATCCTGTATAATATTGAGATCTTAATATTTTTTATTTGCAGCTGTCCGGTGGCATCAGTCCTAGTGAGGAATGCCCCGAAGGAGCAGCTTCTCATCAAGAGGGATCTCCCAATGTGGGATTGGGACTAGCTCGTCTCTCCGCCATATTCTCGTCGCGTTACAGACAGGTAATGAAACAATCACATGTGAATAACAATAGTTGCCATACTCTTTAAAAATAGCTCGAGTTTTATAAAATTTTATATGTATATTCACTAAGTTTGGGAATCGGTCGCAATCTGATTTTCATACCCCAAGTGACAGGAGTGGTCCACCCCAAACATGTCCTTAGCCATTAGGCTATTGGCTATTATTACAATAATTTATTTTATTATTACATGTACAGAATTTCAATTTCATTTTATCAATTTTGAATTTCATTATATGTACAGAAATATTGAAACCATTCACTCATTCATCACTTGATGTGTTTAAAATTACTTTTTAAATTTAACATAGTTGCATATTTCATGATGTAGAGCCTCATTAAGAATGTGTTTTTACAATACTTGTGTCTATAATGTGACACCGTAAAACGTGACCAATATTACCATTTTCTTATTATAATTAATGGTTAAAATAAGTTTTGCTCTCAAGTTTAAAGTTCTTTATAATCAGTAAATTTTAGTTTGGTTACTTTTTCTGTTGATGCGCCGACAAACGTAGAGATAAAAAATATTGTGCAGGAAAATATTGTTTTGGCTCCTGTAATAAAGACTATTATTTTTTATAACATTTACAATGTACATAAAAAAACACAATATTATTATATATATAGAATATTGTTTACATTGGTGTAGGTTCCAACGCAGTGCTGCGATGTGGAGATGACCGAAGTTCGTTCGAGTTCGCTGCATGGTTCACCCAGCCGTGTCAGGACTCCCTTGACGGACTACAGGAGCCCTACCTACTGCGATTTAGCGCACGTTCAACTAGCCAGCGGGGAGGAGGCTGCCAGAGAGTTGAATGCGGTTGGAAGCAGAGCAGGAACTGCAAGGTTGACTCTACAGTTAGGCAGATTTCAATTAAGCCTACCTAGACTAGGCAGACCGAGACCCGGGACACCTGATGTATTAGAACCAGGGGATAGATTGGGTCGTCTAGATTTAGTCCGTCTCGGAGACACGTATACATTGAACGGGCGGACTATAAGATTGTTGGGGGCGGATTTCGAAAACTATCCCTGTCCACCCCCTTATGCCGAGGCAGTACGATGCAAGAGATACGGGCCCCCGCCTCAGTATTTAAGCAGGGAGGTGTTGAGACCTACTCCAGCTCCCGACGTAGATGAAGATGCGGCTGCCAACGTAGAAATGCCTCCGAGGTATGATGAGCTTGCCGTTCAAGAACCCAGCGATAGTCCAAGTGAGTTAACTATGCCCAATGAAAATGGAGCTGTTACAATTGTCAATACGAATAATGATTTGGACGCAAATGCCAATCCGAGCCAAAATCTCGCCATGTTGCTTGACAGCTTGCCAGCTATTGACAGTGACCCTAATGCAAATGATCCACCGCTGTGCGACAACTGATAGACTGTATGTTCGGCACTGTATTAACAATGTAATAACTTTGCTAGGTCTGCTTATGTTTATACATAAACATAAGCAGACCTAGCATAGCCACTATCGGGTTCTAACTCATAACTATTTGATAAGACACTCACGAAATTTAATTAAATGGGCCCTGCTTTTTAGGAGTTCAATAACACAAACACACAGTATAATTATAGTACAGTGTGACTGGTGAGTCACTAATAATATTAAAGGTACGCGCTCGGTACTCGATTGTCGTCATATTTATGTAATAATTTTAGCAGAATAGTTTCCGACCAAATTATCTGGAAATGCCCATGCGTTTCGTAATTATGACATTTTCGATTAACTTTACTCAGTGGTCAATTATTATTTATTTATAATATTACTTATTCTTCATATATGATCCCGACATATAACATCCTCCAGTGTTGAAAGTGACTCACCAGTGAACCTGTATATCTTCTGTCCCCATTTGCTTCGGTTATAATACATAACAGAGTATGTAATAGAGTTATGTCGGAAAGGTCTAATTTCTCATATATAACTTATCCAGTTGTCAATCAATTAAAGATAATAAGAACTTGATGTAGAAAATTCTTAAATATTTTCAGTGTTGCAAATGTTTTTACACTTGTGTACATTTTTTCATTGACTTGCCATAAGTATGTTCCCGATTATGCCAGGGAGTAGTTCTTTAATTATTTCAATGTTTTAAGAAAGCATTGATACACAAAAAAACCCTAAATACATAGTCATAACCATAAGTAACAATTTAAATCTCTGACTTTACAAGTTGGTGTTATTATTGTTTTGTTTTGCAAATTCAATGGTATTTACAGGATACAAAATTGTTTTTACAATATTTAACACAGGAAAAATTATGATTGATGTTTTTTTTCAAAACAAATATTTTGACATTGTGCCGTGGAGGTTTTTAAGACACTGTGATATTTCGTTTGCAAACGAAATTTGTGCGTTTTAATTACGGGTCGAACCCCTTTTTAAGGGGGGCTTGATTTACTGTGTTGATATAATTTGGTGTTATATTAATTTAAGCTGGCTTCTCACTATGTGATATAATAATATGGTCGTAAAATATTTTTATGATCAAATAAACGCAGTATTTTACTTCTATGTTTTATATTCAAATGACATAACTTTACGTTTTAGATTTGCTTGCAATGAAAACATATTGTTAGTTCTAGATTGTTGAAAAATCATAATATGTAAAAAGTTTATTATTTCATATAACTTTTTAAAGAGAAAAAATATCAGACTATAATTTTTCATTGTAAGCAATGTCGAAGCCTGGCATAGTTGAGCAATTCAAATGAATAAGTTTGACATAGAATACAGTTTTAAGAGACTGTAGTTGAAATCTAAAGATATATTATTATATTATTTAGTGACAAGCTGGTATTATATACTGTCCAGTAGTTTTAATGTCTTAGGATAAACTGATGTTGCCATAATTGGTCTTCTGTGCATCACTCACAAGCTTTGTGCACGATTTTTGTGCATTCATCATATGTGTGCGTAAGTGTAATTTGATATACAAGCGACTGGTGATAAAGGAGAGTACTACTCGTACGTACGTCATCATATTTATGTAAAGTTAGAGGCATAGAAATCAACCACACTTTCCAATAAGACATTGAAGTGTGGTGGCTAGTCGCGGCGTCTGATTGGCAGTACGCTCGCCGATCGCTGATAGCCCCCGACCGCGCCGTGTCCTTACTTAGGATGAACTTACGTTTTTAATTTTTTTTTAAGTAGTAAATTAATATTTACTTTTAATTATAATTTCATTCTTCGATATATTATAATATCGAATTCGATTATAAGATCGCTACATATAATGACTATGGAACTGAATGACTCACCAGTAACCCTGTACATAAAAAAATAACCGTTTAAAAGAAATTACGTTCATCTGCGCTTTTTATGTATTTATGAGTACTTTTAATACCTATATGTTGCACAAACTTGGTACTTTTTTGATGCGCAAAATGCAAACCTATACATTTCGTATGTATATAACATAGTGATACTTAATTATGTATATATTAAATTTTAACTCAATGTTGTTGTATGTATGTCTGACTGTTTCTTTTTTTTTAACTTTGTGCGATAGACTGTGACTTTAAGATTAATATCTGCATCTGATTATCTGTTTTCGATTTTCAATTAATATTACAGTAATGGTGGACAATGTAACATGACTTCTTTCAGGGAAAATTTGTCCAAAAACTAAACATTTTTTGACATTATACTTAATGCAGTAGCCTGTAAGTTTGTTTGTACAGACTTACCAAAATTATAATGTTTTGTGTAATGATTGGTCATACTTGCCTCTACCTTTTTGGTAATTATTAGAACTTATGATAGTGATATTTGCTGTCTCGCTCTTTTGTTATGTGCAGGCACTTTAGGCCTGAAATTTGCAAGATATGTTTACTAAATGGTGGTCACATTTGGAAAAATAATTTGTTAGAAATTGGCCGCGGTACTTAGTTTTGGTACTTAGAAATAATTAATTTTTTTTGTTTATAAGGATTTTCAGGATTATCATGTCAAGTGTTGACAATCTGCGTCATTAATTAATAAATACAACCCGCCTGAACAAATTATTATTTAAAGTTTTTTTTTCGTAAAGAGACAGCAAAGAGAAAGGAATCACACAAAATGTTTTTTTTGCACAATTTTTATCTAATAATATAAAAATGTTAACAAATTGTTACACACACACTTGTGCAACTGTGCACATTGCACGATCATGAACTCCATGTTTTGATCTATTAGAGTAATATTCTATATTAAACTTTGATAGATTTATGTAAGTTTGAGGTAATTTGTATGCTACCTCCTTGTTGTTATAAAACATTGAACATTATAAATCCGACCAAATAACGCTTTATAGAAATTTTGTCTGATCGGTTGGAAAAATGACTGGAGTCATCTCACTTTTTATTTTTTCACCCGATAAGCAATTTTAGGAGCAAGATATGATAATAATCTGTCTAATATTTAATGGATCTAATAGATATTTTTGATTCTATACATAAATTTTGTTACTTCTGTCTTTTCTTCATACAATAATTTGTGTAAGAATATTATACGAAAGTAACTACAATGAGAAGTTAAGTTTTTGAATTAAAAATGTGTCATATGCATTATCAGAAATAAATAAGTATAGTTATAAGACAATGGTTAGTTTTTAATAAAATAATTAATTATTATATTATTAAAAGCTTTTTTTATTTTTTTTTGTTAAAGAAAAGACAGAAGCCCCAAAACCAGTAACTAGGTTATATTAGACATGTTTAGACAATTGTAAATATCTAGAGAGTAAATACATTATCATTAGCTTAAGCACTTCCTTCGCTGGAGCAGAATCATAGGGATGCAGCATGGAATGAAACATTGGGAAAATCATTGTTTTTAAAAATTTAAAAATATACATTTATGAACTTATAAACCTATTTGAATGGTCCTGTTATTTGAAAACTAGCTACAGCCTGCTGTTTTATTTCTTAAAAAGTTAAGTAGATATTCATACTATACTTGTGCCTAAAACCCAGTCCTTTTTTATTATTCTCGACTCGCAGGGAGATGAATATTTTATTTTATTTTATACATGAACAGAGAACAGTATAATAAATAATAAAGTAAATAATTACAACTTAGTATGATTGTTTAGTTTGAACATATGTATACTTGATTTTAAGTTGGTACTACAAACTCTGAAAACATCATTAAATTTTATGCAAAAGATTTTTGTGTGATTAATACAAATATCCACACAAATACTGACAAAATTTCTATAGAAAATTGATTTGGCTTTAAATATAAATACAGTGTATATAATATTTTTTAAAATATTTTCAATGTTCTATTACAAGTCAAATTTATTATATGTAATTGATACAGTTTTGTTCCATGCTGCATGGTTGTTTATGTAACTTTATTACATTAACTGATTATGACTTGACATTTGTTCTTATTCAAGTTGTGCACACAACTTTTGGATTCTAATGGGCAGGTACCAGCAAATAATACAGCACACAACACACACATTTTAACAACACAAAAGTCAAGTCATAAACAGTGACTGAGGTGGAATTTTGAAATTTCTTGAACAATAATTGTCGACATATCATGAATATTGACAGTGAGCTTTACATATATGTATATTATCATATAAGTTGTTGATTAAAACTAATTTTGTGTTACATATACTCAGAATTTATGGCCGTAAGCGTTAGCTTTATAACATATTGTTTAAGCCGCATCCTTGTTAAAATTCTTTTCATGTTTGTGTATGGAAGCGGTATAGTTTTAGAGTGAGATATGTACATGGGTGTATCTAGGGCTATTTTCCAGGGGGCTGGGCCCCTACAACGAATTTTCTTAGGTGTCTCTCCTAGAATTTGGAATCAACAATCCAACATCATCCGGCCCCCCCCTCAATATACGCCCATGCTGTCATATCAAAGTATATTGGGAATAAATTCAAAATGCATGCCCCACATATCCTGTTTTGGCATTTCAATTTTCTTTTGTGGTCACTTTTTACATAATCCATGTTTATTTTTCATCATGGCACTTTTAACACTACTGAAAGCATTATATTTATAATAGATTGCTATATATTATTTTAAGACAAATAATTGTTGATTAAATAAACAGTAATGTTAGATTAAATCGGTGTATTTTACTATGAACAACAATATGGTATAAGAGAGTATTTATGTAAATCTTTTCAATCTTTCCCCATTGCAATGTCTTCGTCAGTGTTAAATAGAGCCAATTGTTATGTAATAAATATAATATATAGTACAAAATGCGTCCAGCCTTTCTGATGCCTTACCATTGTTAGTGTAAGCCAATAAAAGTTTAATGTTTTAATATCGATGTTTTGTGTTCCTTCTTTAAGATCAACTCTGGATCCATGCTAATAACACAAATGCGTAATTTGTGACTTCTTTTACGTTCACTGTTCAACTGATTATCTAAAAGGACAATGCCCATTTTTATATGGAATATCGTACCAAGTTGCATCAAGATCAAACTTTTTTTAGAGACTAGACTTAGTATTTTTACTCTTACAGAAGTCCTTTTAAAAAAGAAAACCCGGGTTTCGGAAATATTTGATAAAATCGAGTCATAGAAAATAGTTTATATTGCATTCTGCATATAAACATCACGTATGTGCAAAATTCATACTTTTATACGTTAATTTAAATTCCCTGTTCACAGACCTAATAGATTATGGAAGTAATTAATAAATTTAGATTTTGATGCATGAGACTATTTGGTACCACTTTTGGGCATAGTCCTTTGGCACACAAGTTATCAGTAGTATATAGGGTACGACAAAAGACCTTAACCCTTTGACCGCCACACAATAATTCACTACGCGTGCACCCAGCGCCAAACATATTTTCGCAAGTCGTTAGCAATGTGCAAAATAGTTATTTATAAACATAACTGTGCCGCAAAAACACCGCGGTTTCCGGCTATACACATATATTATTAACATTGCTAAGAGCAGAACTCGAGAATGGCTCGACCAATTTAGCTAATGTTTTTTGTGTATCTTAAGGCACTATGCGATTACTGTTAGTCAATATTTGGAGTCCATCATCAATCCGACCTCAGTTTAGAGAATAATCCAGATAGAGCGCAAAGACAGAATATTGATGCCAGTGCGGTGAATAAATTTTTAGTCGGTAAATAGAATCTCCAATCGGTACGAAACAACGCATTGAGCGGTATATACGTCACTTAGTTGTTACGTTTTTTTCTTAAATAATGCCGACTGGTGTTATTAATTCTTGCAAAAACCGTTCCGAAATACTAAAAAAAGTGAACGGGGTAAATATAAAGGACTTGGGACAAGATGAATTTTGCCTTAAAAAAATTGTAACCGATAGAGAATAATAATTGATGAGACACGTTTAAAGCAAAATTTAGGGGACGGTACTACTTTTCGAGAAAAAAAATAATAAAATTTGTAGATTCGGACTATACAAATCGGTTATTTTGACAATTCATGTCACGTTACAACAATAGTGCTAACATTAATGATTTTTAACCAAATTAGAACGTAAAAGTCATAAAATAGGTTCGAGGTTAGGTCCACTTATTTTATTTTTACACAAAAATCTTGCTTTAAAGATCTGTATTGCGGAAAATTTCGCAATACAGATCTTTAAAGCAAGAATTTTGCTTTAGACGTGTCTCATCAATTATTATTCTATATCGCTTACAATTTTTTGAGGTAAAATTCATCTTGTCCAAGGCCTTTATATTTATCCTTTTTTCTTACCAATATCACCGCGATTGCATATGGAGAATGAAAGTGGACAAGAATCTCTTTAACAATTAATCATTAACGGACGCGAATGTTCTCGTCATATTAAGAATATGGCCTTTAATACTCCGAATGCTCTTAATATTTGAATCATCATATTGCTGCTGTAGCTGCTTAACCGGATATATAAAAAATTAATAATCTCCGATTAAAAATGAAACCTTCTTCCTTTTTTACAGCTGTAAATACGTCTTGTTTTTAAATAAACTTTTTCAAAACGTTGTTAATCGGTTCGAATTCGTGCAAATACAACTTATTTGCGACTCTTTTTTATTACATTCAACATTCTAGTACATCTGACTATAAATAAAATTGATATATGAAAATTTATCGAGTCTTTGAGCAGATTCATCGTACATTTTATGTTTTATGTCACTTGAAATATCTGCATGTAATTTTTTTTAAATAATACGTCAGTGTAATTCTTGTAGTCCATTCGGGAATGTTTCCGCGGTAGAGAAGTTTTTAGTATGCTACTACATCTATTTGACATTTTGATAATCCTTTCAAATTTAATATATCAGCTTAACTATGCCTGTGTCGAAGCTAGGATTATCTCTGCACTAAGGAAACTTTAGCATTTAACGTATTTGTTTTAAAACTTTAATTGTTATTTAACTTTGAAACCCACGTTCCGTTTTCTAATACTGATTCCTGGATGGCCCCTAACTAATTTACTATAACTCAAATGCATCAGTTAGTCATATCATCTTGAAAGGCTTATAATAGTTTCAATTTTAATTCTTATTTTTACTAAAACTTAATAGTCTTCCTAGGAGGCCATTGTTCTTCAGTTTATAACAACAACTTCCGTTATAAATTTATATTGATACCTCAGCTTAATTTTTACCAAACT
>JAOCPS010346702.1:0-12614 GCA_025505425.1 Graphium colonna | reverse complement strand
CTGTAGTCGTCTCTGCAAACGGGTTAATCCCAGTTAGCCTCCCACAACACCTCAGGCGACTGGGACTCCGTGACGGTTCGCTTCTGGCTCAAATGCAGAAAGCGGTGCTCCTCGATACCGCCCGCATCGTCCGCCGGTTTCTCTGCCTTGCGACCTAAGCCTCAGCCGTCTGGTTTCCCCTGCCGAGGGCTACCGTCTGGCTGGGCTATATTTATTTATGTAAAGTTTATATTTATGTATTATATGTAATTTGTTTTTTACTCCATATATGTATTATATTATAATATGTGTTATTTTAAATCAGTTTATTATTTAAGTTAATACGTCCCAGCCAGACGACAAAAAATCTATTTATCTCCCATATAATAATAAAAGAGAATAACAATAACAATAATAATAATAATCATGTTCATTAACTTTAGATCTAAGTTAGAAAAGATTCATAATTTGTTAGTAAATTGCTCAAAATTTATATAAGTAAATTACAACCTTTATATACAATAGTATATAAAGGTTTAACCTAAACTTACCAAGGTAATAACCTAAATTTTGATATAGCCAATAGGTTATTTCAAAATTTAGGTTATTTCTTCCCAGAGGACAGGGTGATTGTAAGCGCAAACAGTAACCCAGGACAGGACAATCGAGTTTATTAGAAATTGTACACAATATCCTATTAGAACTCTGATGAGTTCTGTGCAGCAGTAATGGCGTGAAAGCCATCGGTTCTGTGTGCTGTAAACATCTCCGTTGCACTACAAAATCTTGGAAGTCTCAAGAGTAACCTAAATGTATTGTTGTACTGAACTCAGAGGGCATTGTAAGCTCGCTGTGTGTAATTTATCTATAGGTTGCACTTGTAGAACGTTTGACAATAAGCCTTAAATAATGTGATTTTATTTCATTACTGCAGAATAAAAACTTACGACTGATGTTACAGCGAATTACCAATGCTCTCCTTTCCCGTTCCATATCCAGGTCATTATTTAGGTCTTCTGTTACTTTTTGACCTAAATATTTATTGCAATTAACCCTGGTTAGGTCTACACTATTTAATTTTACGGTGGGATATTTTCCATTTTTATAGCATACAAAAATTAGCATCAATGCACTCGTTCTAACATTGTAAGCAAGACCATTCGTGGCATATTCGTTTTCTGAGAGCACTAATCGATGGGCTCAGCAGCACCATGTCGTCAGCATAAAATATGCTATTAATGATATAACCATCGATTGAGCAACCAACACCACTGTTGACGAGCACAACAATGAGATGATTAATATAAATATTGAAGAGAGCGGGAAAATATCAGGCCACCCTCTCTTACCCCACAATCCAGCCTATATTCGTTTAAAAGTCAGTCCATCTGACCTGGTTAGATTGAGAAGTGTACCAATATTTAAATATTTTAATGATTTCACTTGGCCCGCCCTCCTCTTTCATTTTAAACATAATAAATCAAAATTAACCAGGTCAAAAGCCTTATAATGGTCTAAAAAGGCAACAAGAACAGGAGTCTTTCTATCAGTACAGTACCTGATAGTATGCTTGAGCGTAAGGAAATTTACTTTCAGTAGATAAGCCTCTCTTGAAACCAAATTGTGAACCATGTGTTTTGATATACCGATAAAGTTGTTGCTTACGCAACCTGTCAAGCACTTTAGCGATAACAGTAGCCAAAGAGATAGGCCTATAATTTGACTTATCAAAAACATCTCCCGTCTTATCTTTAATAACCGGAGTCACTATGGTCTTCAGTCTCTGGTCTGGTAGATAAGAGTGCTTAATACAGAGGGAGTAAAATATACTCAAATGCTTACATAATTTTAGTTCTGCATGCAAGAGGTGCTCAATGCTAAAACCATCGTGCCCAGGTTGTTTTCCCTTCGTCATATTTTTAATAACATCAGATACTTGTTGAGGAGTAAATGTAACTGATTAACCTGTCACGTCACTTTCATGACCGAACACCGATTTTACTTAGTGGGGATGATATCTTAAAATAGTCTTTAAATAAGTTGGCTATTTTGCGTGGCTTATTAACTAAAACTTGTATAATGCGTTATCAAATTTATTGTTGATTCTTTCCTTAAATGTTGATACTTTCGTCGCATGTGTGATGCATTTTAAAGTACCCGTATACGTGAAAAGCAACATCTGCTTTGGAATCGGATAAGCTCGATTAAATTTAATGGCATCTAACTGTGCGTTAAAAATCGGACAAGGGCCTGTCTGACCAGATGACATAAATAAATACCGGGAAATTCCAGTTTGGGGTTGGCATAATACATTTTGTAACAATGACTGTAATTACATAAGTTTGTCAAGTTATATATCATAACTATGTATGATACCGAGTCCGTTACAGTTTTCGTTTAAAGTATTTACTTAGTACTTAGTTAGGGATATAGCACATTTTATTCAGAATTATCGTATAACTGTTTAAAGTTGAGAAAACAGTGTGCCTCTGCGATGGACCGTTCACGCTCTATTGCCGTCCTACGTTTATATGTAGACCATCGGGATTCTCCATTTCTGCGAAAATGGATTCGACTACATGCTATTTTATAATATTTAACTTGGATTCTTATTGTAATATATTATTATAATATTTAATTTTTAATTGTTTTTGTTTTCTATTTATTTGGATAAACAAACATTAACACAGTACTATCATTTACGCATATTAATAATATTTTAAACATAAATTAAAACAAAATGTTGAGAGCTTCAAGTAACACATACATTTCCAACAATTTTAATAGATATTTTTTAAAGTTATTTCACTTATTAGCTAGAATATCAATGCTTTTAAAATAAAAATTATAGCAGTGTAATGTTTGGTACATAGGGGAACGGTTACCAGCGTTTGTGCGAAATTTAACGAGTGCAAACAAACAATTTTGATAACGCTTATGCGTTGGGGTGGGAACTTTGAAACGAAATCTATTGATTAAATCTGTACAGTCATATCGGTTATGACATAGATCATGTTATTTAAATTATAATGTAAAAATAATAACGTAATATTTTGATGACTTGTTCTAACGCTAGTTTGTAAGATATCAAGCGTAAAGACACTAACACTATGGATTTTATAATCTGAAATAAAAATAATATTATTATAATTATGATTATTAATGTTATATTTTATTTTAATAAATTTTTGCACATATTTAAGTTTTATATTACTTTTTTTGTGTTCTCATCACAACTAGGTAAATAATAACACACCTTAAGCATGACTGTATTTCAGTCTGGTGACGTATAGAAAACATTTATAAAATTTGTTTGAAAAATAGACAAATTAACATTAATCTTGGTATTGAATCTACAGTTATAGAATTTTAAAAATGTTTAAACTTATAACATAAATTAATTTTGGTCGAATTTCGCCCACTGGGCAACCACTAGCGATCTGCTTCCAACCTATTTTTTTCTTTTGTGAGAGACGGAGAACGGATGATGTCCATACAAATTACAAACTTTATATTTTTTTTCTCATAAACCAAGTAATGCGTAGGAATTTCGCTATACACGGGCATGATAAATGAATATTCTCTATCAATTAAAAATATTGTTATAACAAAATAGGAAGTATCCTAGAAGGAAAAAATTACTCATCATTGTCAAGGAGTTCATTATCAGAGTAAAGAAACTTGTATGCTTTTAAAAATTATGATTTAGATCTACGGCCTTTTAACGATGTAGTTAAACTGATGTAGATGGTGAGCCACCTTTTGAAAGAAATTTAATTTCCTATTTAAGAGTTATTGGTATTATTAAAAATATCTCTGTTTTGGATTTATCATTAGATCCTTTAGCCTATCCTCTTCTCTTTCCAAACAGTGATACTGGGTAGCAGATCAATATTGCACATAATACAGCAGCTGTATCTAATTCAAGAGCGCCCAGAAATAAAGTAACAATGCTTCAGTGTGCATCTTACCGGCTTGCAATTAGAGAAGAATTCAGCATATTACATCATTCACAAAAACTATTCAATAAATTATATTAAATAAACTACCGCAGTGGATAGTACATATGTATATGAGAATAGAGGGTTCACACACAGATGAAATGTAAATGTTTCATATGACAAAATAAAACAATTCTCAGATCAGAAGTTTACGACAATTTAACTAAGAATATAACATCAATGTCAAAAATGTTGGCCGTAGAGTAATTTTACCATCTTCCTTCAATGGATCTCCAAGAAATATGTATCAGAATTATTTATATGCCATGTTAATTGTGCAACATTTTGGAAAACCTTATTTATATATAACAATGACCTGCAATCCAAATAATAATAATGTAAATAATTATATTTATAAAAATAAGAATTTACATTTTATAAACGAATCTGAAATCGAATATGAAATATGCATCGAAATGTAATTGATTGCGAAGTTTTATCGGGGACTGCACGCAGTAATAGAGTTTTGATTCCACATATTGATTTAACATACTCCAAAACTATTTTATCATTTAACTTTCAACAAACTCTATTCCCTATAATACCTGCATTCGTGATGACAATAGATAGGTCTCAAGGGCAAACATTTGAAAAAATTGGAATTTAATTGAATCGACCCGTTTCAACACATGGGCAATTATATGTCACAGTAAGTAGAGTACGATCATTCGACGTTTTACGATTTTATATTTCGGAAATTAACGGTCAGGGACATTTAGCAAACGATGAAAGAGGTTTTACAAAAAACGTAGTTTACAGAGAAATTTTGCGTCAATAGCAATATATATAAATTTAGGTTTTTTGTCATCTCATCAAAACTATGTAAATTACATAACAAAAGCACAATTGCGTTTTAGTCCCGTGGCATATAGAAGACATTGTTTGAAAAATAAACAAATTAATTTTACAAATTAGTTTTGGTTTTGAATCTGTAATTATAGGAGTATCTTTGACAGTAGAACTTAAGTAATTTTCAAACTTATAATTTAAATTAATTACTGTCGAATTTCAACCACTGAGCGACAGTATCAATTACAAGACTCTAGTTTATATGTAACCACAATTTCGTTATCAGTTATTATCAGGATTTCTTTAAAAATATGATAATATTTTTTAAGAAATCCTGATTATAACTAAGTGCTATCTAATCACTTAATCTTATTCTAAGAAAGTTTTTGTTACCAGAGTGATCTATTACTATCTACCACACATAGGCAGATACCCAGATTGAATACTTATTATAATTATCTGTTGCTGTTGAACAAAACCTAGTCTCTTTTCAAAATAACCTGTTTAATAAGAATATAAATATAATATTATGAACATCCAACCCCTGTAATATCTTCAAGTTCACCATCTGATCAATGACCGACAATACGGTTTTAGTAAAAGTCTATGTGCTGCTGATCTACTAATCTACCTAACCCATCAATGGGCAGAAGCAACTGAGAGCAAGGGGGAGGCCTTGGCAGTTAGTTTGCATGTAACAAAGAACTTCGATCGGGAATGGCACAAATCGCTTCTTTGCAAGATCACATCTTACGGACTACCTGACAAATTGTGCGAATGGATAACCATCTTCCTTGCAAATAAGAGCGTTAAGATCGTTGTCGACGATGCATGCTCCGACGTCAAGTCAGTGAACGCTGGTGTCCCACAAGGCTGCGTGCTATCTCCCACACTGTTCCTTCTGCACATCAGTGATTTGTTGCACATTAGCGACACCTTGTATACCCGCCAGGCAAATATTTCTCAAGAGCGCGTTCATGAGTGCCAAAACAATCTTGTGTCTGAAATCGAGAGTATGCTTGCCAAAATTTTGGAATGGGGTCGACTAAATTTAGTCCAGTTCAAACCAGAGAAGACACAAGTTTGTGCATCCACCGCTAAAAAGAAACCCTTTATCGTATCTCCTCTTTTCCAAAACACTACCCTGGTTGCCACAGCGCCGATCGGAATTCTTGGCGTCGACATATCCGCGGTCACTTGGAAGGTAAAACCAAATTGGCTCCTAAAAAGCTTAGCATCATCAGCAGAGTGAGGCAATATATCCAGCCGTTAGACCATTTGAAGTTATAGATAGCGCAGATATGGCCGCACAAGGTGTACTACTCTAACCTCTAGGATGGGGCACCCCTTTACGTGCTTCTTCCATTTGACCGCATCCAACGTCGAGCTACTCGAATCGTCGACGATCGGGCTCTCTCTGGTCAGCTCAATTCTTTGGCCCTGCGAAGAGATGTAGCATTTCTAAGTATACTATACCGCATCTACCACGGGGACTGTTTAGAGGAATGGTTCAGATTAATACCAGCTGCACAATTTGCTCATCGTACAACGCGACAATTCACATTGCGTTTTCGTCGTCATTTTGTACCACGCATGACACCCCTGTGGAACCAATTGTCGCCAGTAGTATTTCCGGACCGATACGACTTAGGGTCGTATCTTACGACATAGGGAGGTATCTTAAAAAAAAGAGCATATTCCTACCTTAAAGGCCCGCAACGCTCTTGTAACCTAGCCGGTGTTGCGGGAGTCCAGGGGCGGTGGTAATATCTTACCATCAGGTGAGCCGCTTGCTCGTTTGCCTCCTTCTCTTTTAAAAAAATATATATTCAAATGAAAAATATCTGTCCAGCTTGTGTTCATTGTCTTCAGATAGAAAACAAAGCATCTATTTCAAATAGGACCGAAGACACCGCAAAAGAAAGTTATGGGAACGTCAGAATCTTGCATGGAGAAATCGTATTTATGCATACTTTGAGAAGAGTAGAATTTAGGTGATTACAAACGCTTGGTGTCAAATGTGTGCACTAGTATATTTTAATTCAAAATACTGATTTAAATAGATTGGATATAACAGTTAAACAAACGCATTAATTTTCAATTTTTTTTAAATATATTGTTTTATGAAACTGGCTAGTGTCATCTGTTTCCTGCAGAGAAATTATATGTAGATTGTACTCGTAAATGAAATGAACTATGATTATTTAAGAAAAATGTTACTTTTAGATAATTGAAAGAAATAAAAATTAAAGTTATGGATAAATCACAGAATCTTTTGAGGTAAACTTAATAACTATAATTACAATGAGTCATTACGTGTCACTACCGAATATAACTTGTGATAAGAATTAAATTTGAATGAACAAGTTCAAATGTCTCTTTAATCACTGCTAAAATCTTATACAAAATGATACCAGGAACTTATTTATAGCAGTAACTTGGGCTACGTATGGATCAGAATTAACCATTTGAATAATTACTAGTACAAATTTAAAGCAGGATTCCGCTTATAAGGTAATGTTCTAGCTTACCTTAAGTAATAAGTTTCTGAGAGTACCTTCTACTGCCTTCAGAGCTTATTTCAAATTTTACATCAAGTAATATATACCAAATTTCCGGTACATAACATTTAAAAATTTCTGAAAGAGACCGTACAGTATAGTAGAAGCATTGGAAATATAATGTCTTACGTTTGGCGGCCAGCTACGATATTTGAGTGAGATCTTTTGGCCGAATACACCAGACGGACGGCACCTCATAACTCACTATCTTGGGAAATTATTTTTCCTACAAGATTAATTGCATATGAATTGCAATCAAAAATAAAAAAAAAATCATATTATAAGTGGTGCACGATATTGCCTGTCTTGCCTTTATCTATCAGGAAAGTGTCTTACTTAGAGTATCATATGACATTACATATCAACTTTGGTAAAAATAGTTTGTTACTTATGACTGAAATGATTTTTGGCACATTTTTCACATACGGACATTAGTTTTCTGAGAGCACTAATCAATGGACTCAGCAGCACCATATCGACATATCAATGACGCCCAACAATCAGATGATTAATATAAATATTGAAGAGAGCGGGAGATGTCAGGCCACTCTCTCTTACCCCACAATCCAGCTTATATTAGTCTGAAAGCCAGTCCGCCCATATGACCTGGTTAGATTGAGCAGTGTACCAATATTGAAATATTTTAATGATTTCACTTAGCACGCCCTCCTCTTTTAATTTTAACCAAAATAGATCCAAATTAACTAGGTCAAAAGCCTTATATAAGTCTGAAAAAGCAACATAAACAGGTGTCTTTCTATTAGAATAGTACCTGATAGTATGCTTGAGCGTAAGGTTTTCACTTTCAGAAGATAATCCTCTCTTGAAAACAAATTGTGAATCATGCGTTTTGATATACCGATAAAGTTGTTGCTTACGTAGACTGTGAAGCACTTTAGCGATAACAGTAGCCAACGAAATAGGCCTATAGTTTGACTTATCAAAAACATCTCCCGTCTTATTATTTCATACATTTCTAACCGGAATAACTATGGTCTTCATTATCTGGTTTGGTAGATAAGTGTGCTTAATACAGAGGGAGTAAAATATACTCAAATACTCTCATAATTTTGGTTATGTATGCAAGGGGTGATCAATGCTCAAACCATCGTGCCCAGGTTATTTTCCCCTGGTCATATTTTTAATAACATCAGATACTTGTTGAGGAGTAAATGTAACTGATTGGCCTGCTGTCACGTCACTTTTAGTACCGAGCTATGATATGCTGCGCTTGTTATAACCCGTATACGTGAAAAACAACATCTACGTTGAAATCGGATAAACTCGATTAAATTTAATGGCATCTAACTGTGCGTTAGAAAACGGACAAGAGCCTGTCTGACCAGTTGACATAAATATATACCAGGAAATTCCAGTTTGGGGTTGGCTTCATATATTTTGTTACACTGACTGTAAGTACATAAGTTTGTCAAGTTATATATCATAACTATGTATGATACCGAGTCCGTTATAGTTTTCGTTTAGAGTATTTACTTAGTATTTAGTTAGGTATATAGCACATTTTTTCAGAATTATCGTAAAACTGTTTAAAGTTAAGGGGATTTAAAGAGAGGGGTGCTCTGATTTTAACTTTGTATTAGAATATCTCGAAACTGAATTAGTACGGTTTTGATGCTGTTTGCATTATATTGAGAATTTCAAGATGACATGTAAATTGGAATAAAAAAAATTAAATGAACACTTAAAAACCCTACGCAAATTTTCTATAATTAAAACAAGCATTGTATTGTATTCAAAAAGGGAAAAACTATTCTTGAAACGGTTTCTTTGTTATTGCATAAAACAAAAGAAAGTGAAATTTGAATCCCCCAAATTGCTATGTAACAACTCATGGGTTTTAAGAGCGAAATTATTGTGGGGAGAGGTTCTTCGAAAGTAACTTTTTATTTTTGAAAATCTGGATATCTACGAAATAAAAACATCGTTTTTATTTAGACATTTTTAGGACTGGTCAACTTATGCTTCTTTAAAAAATCTGAAACATACGGATATCGTAATATTCGTGTGTTTCAGATTTTTTATAATATAATTTAAAATTTATATAATACCTCCTGCGCAATTTGCTAATGTTTAGGTAGATTGTCCGGCGTGACCAAAAGTCGGTAAGAAGGACTTTTATAACATGACATTGAAAAATAATATAATTACTGATACCTATAAGAAAAAAACCACCAGAATTTTTATTTTCTAACGAATTTTCCTGTTCTATCGCAAGCCTCCCAAAATTAAGCCTGAACGTGTTGTTTAGGAAACAGTATAGCGATAGTAAGAAAAGCTCTTGTTAAATGGGTAGAAAATGTTTTCGTATCTTCTAATGATAAGAATTTATTGCCAAATTCGATGTATAATTTCCCACAAAAAGTCACAATACATCTTTGTGCCAAAAGAATTTACGAAATCTAATACGTAACATATTTGTGCACAGATTTGTCATCTTTGTAATCGAACAATATAAATTATCTAAATTATACTGGTTAAGATACACGCAAATGCGATTTCCCTATGCGAATATTATATATTTCCAAACCTTTCTTTGTCTATTCCTATATCTTGGGATAGGAGTATTTGTATCTTAAGAGGATAAACGAAATTTATCAGTAAATGTAAACGCTCCTTTTTTTCATTAATTCATTTACAATGACAAATCGGTACGAAGATTAATAATTGCTCACTGTATTTTGAAAATACATCAAAATCCGAGGAATAATATTCAAAAATTATATTTAACTACCGTTTTAATGGAATACGGTTTTTAATAGTAAATGATAACAAATAGTTTCTTAAGGGTATCTTATTATTACTACTCTGCCGTGCTTTAAATCTCAAGATACAATGTTTTGTGGTAACAGCCATGAACAGGTTTCTTGATACAATGCCGTTACAATATTTAACAATTTTATAATAAGTATGCCATATTACGACAAAACAGTCAGAAATAAACAATATATTCAGTTTTCTATATATCACGGTTACTTTAATTGCAGCGCTCTGATATAACACATCTTAGTTCACACCCACTATCAATTGATAGTGTTTTATCATAATAACCCCGCAAATATTCTGGTAATTTCACACAAAATACTATAATTATTTATAAAGATATGTTGGCTATCATTAGCGTAAATATGGGACTTTATAGGAGCTGATTCTTATGTTTTGTTTTCCCAATAGGCATAAAAAATCAATGTCGCTTTCGTCGAGGTGCCCGGTGCATCTCAAGATCAGGAAAGCGACATTGATTTTTTGCTTTTATGCAATATCATCAAACAAATTGTGAAGTATTTGCAACAGAAACCGTTACAAAAGTGAATTAAAGTATAATTAAAATCAATATTATAATTTAAAAAGTATAAGCTTTCAGCTTTCTCACAATTTAGCCTCGTATAAATATTACTATGATTTCTCTCCCAACAGTTTTTATCAATTAATTTACTTTAAATTATTAGATAAACTATTTACATAATATGAGTCACAATTATTTGTATGTTTGAATATGTTATATATGTGCATTTTTTATCATTTTAGTAAAGGGCTATATTTTTCTTATTTCATATGAGGAAAACCATTAACACGATACCTTCGTGAATCCTCGGTAATATCTCTTTTTAAATAACGACCGTTACTTTATTTCCAAGCATAACTTAAACCTATGAAATAAATAGAACTTTAACAATGAAATTTCAGCAATTATGTTATTATCTTTGTTCCACTTTGCATAGAGTTGATTAAGCGGAGACAACCGTTAGACGGGAGTGTATTTTTGTACTTCATGGTGTGAATGGAAGGATAGCGCTTATTGCTTGTTTTACTTATTTA
Organism: Graphium colonna; assembly: GCA_025505425.1. Classification (NCBI taxonomy): domain Eukaryota; kingdom Metazoa; phylum Arthropoda; class Insecta; order Lepidoptera; family Papilionidae; genus Graphium; species Graphium colonna. The sequence goes on along the minus strand of JAOCPS010346702.1, from coordinate 1,447 downwards.
ATTTTAAGCGATTTTGATTGTAAAACTAAAGTAAACCTAAAACAGTGTCATATACATCTAATAAAAAATAATAAGGCGTCGAAAGAAATTTATAGATGAATGTAAAATTTGCAACGATAATTTAAAACAAAATGTTTGTACAAATAGGCTATCTATGCAATGTATTCGTATTCATAATTTAAGGTTATATAAGGTAAACAATTACTTCAAGTCCAATCGACCTTCCATGAGAACTTAAAATGTCTTTGTTTCCCCGGCACATTAATGAAACAAGGAATATACATGAAACATATAATATATTATATCAACCATCGAGTTCTCTACGTCTGCTATTGATTACGTGTTCGCAATTTTGTGATTCTGTCATACGACATTGTGGAAGCCAGTTCATAAAGTCAAATGTTAAACAAATTATATTGTAGTATTTTCTTCAAGTCCAATGGACCTTCCATGAGAACTTAAAACGTCTTTGTTTCCCCGGCACATTAATGAAACAAGGAATATACATGAAACATATAATATATTTTATCAACCATCGAGTTCTCTACGTCTGCTACTGATTATGTGTTCGCAATTTTGTGATTCTGTTATACGACATTGTGGAAGCCAGTTCATAAAGTCAAATTTTAAACAAATTATATTGTAGTATTTTCTTCAAGTCCAATCGACCTTCCATGAGAATTTAAAACGTCTTTGTTTCCCCGGCACATTAATGAAACAAGGAATATACATGAAACATATAATATATATTATCAACCATCGAGTTATCTACGTCTGCTACGGATTACGTGTTCGCAATTTTGTGATTATGTTTTACGACATTGTGGAAGCCAGTTCATAAAGTCAAATGTTAAACAAATTATATAATAGTATTTTCTTTAGATTTTGCTCAATAGTTAACGAAATTTATTTATATATACAGAGGAAGCATTTTTTATTAATCCATTTACAGTAAGAAATCGGTACGAAGACAGTTAATCGCTTACTGTATTTTGAAATATGTATTGGAATTCAAGGAATAATGTTGAAAAATTATATTTTACAACCGATTTAATGGAATACTTCTGGTAATATCGTGAGGCGTCATTTGTTTATTTGACTTATGACGATTACACAAAAAAACACAAACACGATAATTATTTTATTAATGAAAATATTTTGCTTATCATTAGTCAAAATATGCAACTTCATAGCTGCGGAATCTTATGTTATTTATATTTTCGTAACCGTCTTAAAAACCTTGTATGTCTAGAACGGGATAGCGATATTGATTATTCACTATTATGCAATATCCAACATTTAAGATTATTAATAGAATCAGGCGTTACTTTGCGGAAGTCCATTGTATACAATTCTATAAGACCGTTTAGTTAGCAATATTCCGCGAAAAAATCCCCTAACAACCAGCAAGCAAATATGTGAGCGCACGCATAAGCATGCGTTAGGC
>JAOCPS010346592.1:0-12614 GCA_025505425.1 Graphium colonna | reverse complement strand
TTGCCGACTTAAACGCGTGGGATTAATGCTGTTGATATTTCCGTAGGTCAGATAATTGTAACCCTACATTATTTTAAGAGCAACTGCTGAGTTCTCGCTCGCTCTTCTCAGCAGAATCGGCCTTCTGAGCTGGCGGTAGCTTCTTCACGAACATTGGTATCTGTAAAATTTTGACGTTTCATAAGAACGCCTTAGCGTCTATGTGAATAATGAACTGGTATTTTTGAAGTCGTTAAGCATGTCGTCAATCATCGTGGGCAAGTACGAAAAAAAAAGTATGGCCACAAATATCATTTGATTTTACCAAACATGTCTATATTCCTTTACCACAAGGCAGTAACATGCCCCACCCCATTCTGAAATATAGTAAATATTATATACTATAATTTAAAATATATTATACGAAAAGCTTTAATTAAAATGCCGTTTTTTTTTATATATACCTTACATTTATTTTTAATATAATAAAGCATAAGATTATTTTACAGCTCTTGCTGTCGTTGTAAGGTCGCTTGCTCGGGTAAATGCCACCACAAAAAGTTAGCATAAAATAAAGTGTGCATGGCGTTTGGTATTACCAGATGGCTATTTCTACCTTCTTGCTTTTTTAATCTGTACCTTATATTTTTTGACCGATCCTACCCAATAGTCCACTGTATCCAATTTCCTTGTTTCCAAGTTGGAAACAGACACATTTCAGATTTTGTGTGTGCATAGGCGACAGGGTTGCTTAAAAAAAATTTTTTTTATTTTTTTTATGGAGAAAAAGATTATAGAGGCTAACAAACAAGCGGGTCACCCAATGGTAAGCGATTTCCGTCGGCTATGGACTTTCGCAACAACAGAGGAGTAACAAGGGCGTTGCCAGTCTTTAGGGTAGGCGAAGTAAGCTTTTTTCTGGAAAGTCCTTAAGGAACGACGAGGAAGATAGAGACGAAGGAATATAGAACTCCATTACTTGAATTACCACATCGGCGATGGAATCGGCGACAGTGCTCGGATCGTCCAGTGAGAATTAAATCTGCCTCCAATGGTAGGATGCAAACTCCAATGGTAGAACAGACTTTCTGATGACATTTTGGTTAGAGGATTGATATGGAATCTGGGTGAGTGGTCAGCAGAAGGTCCAACAGGGAAGGCATATGATCGCAGACGTCTGGGATTAGTGTGGGCGATGTGACCATCTGAGTAGGATCATACGCCATGGAAAAGTCGTAAACAGATTTCCCTGCTTAATCGGTATGGCGTCATCAAAGCCATTTGGCGTGATGGGTGCTAAAATCGCCAAGCATGACGGTCTCTGTGGAAAGGATCTGCTGCAGCACGGAATTTGTAGCCATCTGGACGTGGTCAATGAATCGTTTAGTTCCAGTATCAGTGCTATGAGACCTGTACAGGCTCGCATATAGAGAGGATGATCGTCGCAATCAACTCGTAGACATACTGTGGACAGTTTCCTACTTTCAAGACTACCGAGACGTCGAGAACAGATATCCTTTCTGAAGTACCTGTGTACGTCAGAGAGGATATATGTTCTTCTAATTTGAACACGCATTTGTGCCTCGCGCAGGAGTATGTACTCCTGCGCGAGGCACAAATACGTTTTCAAATTTGTAACCGAGTAACCAAGATAGGAGGTGTCGGCCGGAGATGATATCTGAGTCTCGGTTAAAAAGAGCAAGGCCAGCTTTGGAATCTCAAGGTGGTAATGGACTGCAATAAGATTAAATTGTAATCCGGTGATGTTGCAGGAATCCACAGCAAGTGCGGTAAAGAGTACTGAAGTTATACTTACCCAGGGAAGGCGCTGTCACGCTTTCTGATCGTGGACGCCCAGCGGGGAATTCTCCTGCTTTCATTGCAGGGAGGGGAAGGGGAATGGGCAGCCAGTCACCTGTACTCACCGGCCTAATTTAGGAGCTGTCAAGATAGGAGCTCCTACTTCATGTCTGTGTCCTGTGAGATCTTGTGGCACTTACCGTGTTCGAGCCGTGCCCATTGCAGCAGCAAAAGCTACTCGTGGTTCTACCACCGTGATTTATGAAATTATATATGTACAGTCGGTAGGTGTGAAAATCGGGCTTAATCTATTTTCCATATCCTTAAGTGATAAGTGTAGTCTATTAAATTTTTTTTGGACAAAATCTTTAAATTTTAACTTTTTTATTTAAGAATGTTGACAACATAAAATTATCACCTTTCTATCCACTTTCCACCAACCTCTATTTTTATAGCTATATTAATAATTTAAACATTATCAACCGTTGTCAATAACTGGGAAATAATTTAAAATTTGATAAAGCAACATTCGGTCAGATTTTTAATTATATCTATTGGGGATTTATTTTAATTATATAGCTTAGGGAAAATCTGTTCGGAAACGGATGTGGACTCTCTCGAAAATGGTTTGTAAAACTTCCTTAACTACAAATGCAAAGTATAAAGCAAACAGTGTGGGTGCTACAACACACCCTTGTTTCACCCCACTATTGACGGGAAAAAAATTCGACTGATTGCCGTCTACAGCGACGCAGCATTGTATATCGTCATGCAGGAGCCTCAAAAGTCCTATAAACTTTTCCATGCACCCCAGTTTCCCCAGCACCATCCATAATGCTTCACGTGGCACATTGTCTAAAGCTTTTTCTAGATCGACAAAGCAGAGGTACAAATGACAACACTGTTCTCGGCTTTTCTCTTGTATTTTACCCACGGAAAATATGGCTTCAAAGGTGCCATGGTTAGGTCGGAAGCCAAATTGGGTTTCGGGAAGATTGTTTTCAGACAAATCCTTCAGTTGATTTAGAAGAACTCTGGCGAAGGCCTTTCCAGGGGCTCACAAAAACGAAATACCGTGGTAAGAGTTTCAGTCCGATGGTTCACCTTTGTTTTTATCCAGAGCAATGATGCGAGACACTTTGAAGTAATCCGGAACTCGTTCTTCCTCCCACAGGCGAGAAAAATATTTCCAAATCAGTGTATGCAATTCGTCACCACCATATTTCAATAGTTTTCCCGGTATAAGGTCTACGCCAACCGCCATTTCATGACAAATCTTGTCCTGCTTGAAGACTACCGGCAGTTGCGGCATTAACATTAATTAGACCGATTTAGGTTGAGCAAGTGTAATAGTTGTAGTGCATGTGTTGCAGTTCTTTATAATTACTCTTGTATAATAAGTGTGTGCTCCTATTAAAATATCATTAATATTTTTATAGCAAAATTAAAAGAAAGAAAGGGCATCCATATTAAACCGCTATTCCCCGCGATTTGGTGTGTGGTTATATGTGATAGCGATACCTTCTTTTTAGTTGTCTTATTTTTATAATAAAGAAATAAAATGTACATAAAATAAGGTAATCTGTAAAAAACATTTATTTTAAAAATATTATGAAAAAATATTGATAATAACTAACCATATATTTTCGTACACTATGAACCAAATATTGATTTTTCAAACCGATTTAAAAGTCCATATATGCTACAAAGGAATTTTAATTATAACTTTGTGAATTTTTATTTTAACAATTGTCCACGTTGTAATGTATGGAACGCATCTCATTACTGGGACATAAAAGAAAAAAGACGAAATTTTAATAAACCTAATAATTACCGAAGTCGTTTACTAATGCAGTATTGTTCCGCCATAATCATTTATTTCTTCTTAGCATAGATAATACTTTTGTCGCTTCGTTTTTATTTGCAATAACAGTTTATTAGTTTTAGATATTGCCATCATACCTTTACATTTAAATTAAACTTGAGTCGAGATCAAAACCACAAATATTTTAATTTCTATATCAGTTCCATAACATGTCGCTCGCTATCATGCTGGAGCGCCACTTTAGTACTTCCACTAGATTGTGATTCCATAATATACGATCTCAGCATATCATGTACAACGTCTTCTTTATGAAGATGACGTAAAAATAGTATGCTAGAACGCTTTCTGAATATTTTATAACACTAGTTCACGCCGTTTATATGATAATCAAATATTAAAACTGCAAAATAAATAATGAATACTTTTTTTCTAGTGATTATGCTCTTTATCTATTTATTATTCTTGGTTTCTTGGTGTTATTAATAATCGAAAAAAAGGATCGTCATCACTATTTCGATTGGTCATTTATTATTATCTCATAATTAAGGTGCCTATAGTGCATTTTGCTTTCTATTACGACGTCGCTATTTTTCAGTGTTCTTATTGTTTTATATCTTATTTATATGTTTATTGTAAATATAAGCAGTCAAAGAGTTTAATGCAATTCTGAAAATAAATAAGGATTTTCTGTTACGCTAAACATTAAAAATAATCATTTCATAATTATCATGACTAATGTAATAATTCTCAAAACGTTTGATATTATTTAAAGGTCATTTGTATTTTTTTCATAGGTGACAATATACTTATTAGATTAAATTTTGACATTTCGTAGAACTTGAATGGAATGGTGGAGATGCGACAAAATAAACAATTTTGATATTAAATGTCTGGGTGCTATTTTAAAAAAGATATATGTTAGATTTGCGATATCAGCTTTAATATATTAGGTCGTTATAGAAAATTTAATTATACTAATCAAGGTATTTCCTCATTAATACTATTGACGAGTGATACATATACCAGTTATATTTATATTGATGAAAAAATCTGCGATATTTTTGGTCCTGGAAATAATTTTCGTTACTTCTCATGTTACTATTTTCTATATTTGCATGTATTTATATTTTATAACAAATTACTTATATGAGATACGATGTTTCAGTTGAAATCTTTTTTGATGTTTTTGAATAAACGGACGTAGAAAAAAATCGAAAACACAGAAAATGTTCTGCTAATATTTATTGTACTTCGTATATTTTCATCGCGTCATTTAGAATAATATAATAGTAGGTACCAAGGAAATATTTACGTATGTATATGCAAATTTACAGATGTTGTGTGTCTCTGTGGGTGGGATCACTTAGCATCAAATGAACGACATCGGGAGCCGACTTACGTCTTTATGCAGCTTCTCACAGGGCATGGCTATTTCGGTCGTTACCTGTGGAAGGTTGTCGGGATTAAGTCGAATCCCGAGTATCACCACTGTGTGTCCAGCGCCGTGGATACGGCGGACGACACGCTCGCCGTGTGCACGGGCCGGGATGCCCAACACTCCACGCTCGTTGACGCAGTTGGGCGGAACCTGTCGCTGCCGACCGTCTTTCGATCGATGGCTGGCAGCGAGCAGAGTTGGACCGCCGTTGCCTTGTTTAGGCGAGGTGATGGCGGCCAAGAGAGATACCCTGCACGAGCGTGAGAGGGTAGGCGAAAGACTGCCGCCCCGCAGGGCCCCGGCGAGGGACCACCGGCGTGCACAGTACGCCGCGGCCCTGAACTAGACCACGCGACAGTTTGGCATGAATGTGGAGGATGCTGTTCTGAGGGGGCATCACAGGGTGAAGGTAAGGGCCTTATTTATAGCTCCTCTACACATGGATCGAGCCCGAAGGGGCTACCCTAGCCGAGCCCTGGATAAACTAACATACTAACTACGACCCGGTTAGGCGAAGGAGGAATACCGTGGGTTTTAATGGGTATCACCACACGAAACCGTCCCTGCTGCCTCCGCAGTACGGACGGAGAAGTGCGAAGATTGTATTCCCCGTATCAAAAAAAAAAACATTGGTTATGCTTTGTATACTAGTCTCCACATGAACATTATATCAATATGATATTTTTTCAGTTTTACTGAATGTATACTAATTGTTTTTGTAAAAATAGTAATAAATATATAACAATGTAATAAAATGTCACGGTTTCAGCCTTTTCTTGTGCATATAAACCAATTAATTATTGCACATCTACACATTTTAAATCGACTATCTTGACACCTTTTTTCATTCTATAAATTTATTTGAACGAAATATTTGACTTATATATTTTTTTAATAAATACGTTATGTATTCTTAAAGGAAATGCAGGAAGCTCGTCTTGCAGGTTGAAACCTATGGTACAGTTTTTATACTGTTAGATAAAATTTTTGCATTTCCTTCTCAGTATATCGGCACATTAGTTCAGAATATATCGTCTGAGTCACTTTCACACACTTCCATGACCACACCAGCACTGACTTCTTAAGTAGCCCCTTTTCGGCCGCCCTCCGTCTTAACACGGTGGACTGGAACAATTAAAAAAAGAATACAATACTCACGTCACAAACCCGTGGAATACTTATTGCTCACTAGACGTTCATACATACAAGTAAGTCGAGCGATTTAGATTTCACCGATTTAGATTTTTCCATCCCAAAGGAAATTCTAACACTATTAATTAAAAAGTGCTTGTAGTTTTTATTTCGTAGGAATAGAAACAGATGTCTTCGAACTTTAAGAAAATACGGATTTATCCCTTAAGAAAAACATAAACCAAGATATTGAATGATTCAGCATGATAATTTCAACTTACTGATAAAGCTTCCCTAGGTTTTTCGTCGAATCACTATAGACAAAATGTAATGTTCAGAGATTATATTAGTGGAGAAGAAATAATTTTGATAAGCCTATGGTAAATGATATTCTGTTGTTAGGTAAAATTCATTTTAATAATAATGTATTTCAAATTACGCCGTCGCCATTTTGTTGAGTATAGAGTGATGGAAAACCTATAAGATTTTCGTCCTGCTGAAGTCGAGAATGATTAAAAGATAGTCTGCGAGAAGCTAGGTATAAAATTAAATTCAATATTTATAACTTGTGAATTACTACACAATACAAAGATTACTGACATTTTTAAAATGTTAATATCAAATATTTAGGGACTCTTTAGACTTAGTTGAAACAATGAAAATATTTTGAGCAGCTGCATTTTATATCAAGGCTCTCATCATTTACCTGCATATGACTCATACTGAATGAAAGTAACTCGCATTCGCGAGCTAGCGAGTTTGAGTTATTTGTAAATATTGTTTAATTAACAAGTTGTGAATATAATAATAAAAAAAGTATTCATAGCCAAATCCATACGGTAGTACCAGCAGTAGCTTTTGCTTCTGCCCCTTGCACGGTAAGCACTACGCCCTCACAGGACATAGCCATAAAGTAGGAGTTTGTGCATTAAACCGGTGAGTCCAGTCCAGACCCCCCCCCCCCCATGACAGTGGTAACTAATTATCGATTACCAGAAGGAGGTATTAGAAACCACGATTTATCCGCTTATTATAAATTTTTGGACAAAATACGTGTTTCTAAAACCCATTAGTAGACCCATTTGTACACTACACATCCTACATTCCTTGCATCAAATCCATTCCTCACATCCTACAACAACTGCAGAAGATGTTCTTGACAACCGGGACCGACTTTTTACATGCCCATCCGATGCATGGTTCATCTTTCTTTTCAGACAATCGGGTGATCAGCCCGCATTGCCCTAACCCAACCAAGAAACAACAACACAAAGTCTTTGCCCCCCTGCGGGCTTCGAACCCGCGGCCTCCGGTTTATAAAGCAAGCGCTAGGCTACGGAGGCGGTATTACTTCTTTGATGAATGGGTCGATAGAATACAAAAAGGAATTGATTGCAAGGGGGAATACTTCGAAAAACAATAAATCACATCTAAAATAAAAAACCTGTAGCTAGTTTCTTTATTCCCAATCATTTCAGTGTGCCCCACTTATAAGGTCACAGTGCATTTTTAATTAATTTTTACTGCACACGTGCGGTTTTCTTTTTCTTATAGATAGCACAAAACTGTTCTGTTGCTTTGCGTCACTTTTATGGCAGTCTGTTAATAGCATAATAGCGATGATAAGGAAATCTTAAAATCAAACCGACTTCTTGTACTTAGAGCCGTAGAAGCTGATATTCGGGCGCTCGTCTTTAATTCTGTATATTCGAATCGGACCTTTAAATCCTGATGCTGTCATTATAAAATTGTTGTTTTCTTAATTGCAACGTAACGTACTGTTTCACATTGTGCTCAGCGCTGAAAAAAATCGTGAAAGAAACATATCTAATATGTGAAGTTAACCAATATTCACTGGGGCCACATAGTGGACTATGCTCTATGCTATCAGTCTTGAAGCCTTTGCCCAGCAGTGCGACAATTTAAAAGTAGACCATTATTTTACGTTACTTTGAAGTTGTTCTTGTAGTTTAACACAGCTACAAAATTTAACTGGTTGACTTTGAACTGAGCACACAGTAAGCGAAACTTTTTACGTTAATACCAACAGCGATTCTTTTAAATTCAAAATGAATAAAAGGGCACTGTCTCAGTGCCCTTTTATTCCGATTGTCTGAAAAGAAGGATGAACCATGCGCCGGATGGGCATGTAAAAAGTCGGTCAATAACATCTTTTATATCCCATAATTTCAGAGAGTACATGAGGAATTGCCATTGCACGGATTTAGGATTAGTTACATTTTACAATAATTAGAAATTACAAACAATTTGAAACTTTACTTTCTTTTGTTTTAACCTTAATATACTCGTACCGATTTTTAAACTTATATCTTAATTTTTGTTTAAAAAAAGTAGTCGCTAGTTTAGATCACACCATTTTAAGAAATGCTCAATCTTTTTAGTCTTTAGGACAAAAACACTCCCCCACCTAGCCTTTTTCCCAAGTTACTTAAGGCTGGCTTCTAATCCACGCAGATATTACCTGAATTTCAGTTTTTACGCAAAGCGACTGGCATCTGACCTTAGCATCCCAATGGGAGTTGCGATGGTTGTGGAGGTCGGATGCCAGTCGCTCTGCGTAAAAACTGAAATTCAGGTAATATTTGGATGGATTAGAAGCCGACTCCAAGTAACTTGGGAAAAGGCTAGGAGGAAGAAGATTAAAGAAGTAATACCAGTCTGAAACAAGCGTTGTGAAACGTTGCCGTTAAAACTCCGCATACCAGCGATACGTTGTCGTTTGACTGAGATATTCATGTTGAAATAAAACACGCGCAAAATTTGTAATAAATTTTGGCACGAACATGCGTGAGTTCTATTTTGTTCATGGACTTGTCAGTTTTAAAAAGGCGTAAATAAAACATTAACGTAACTTATTAACATAACCTTTTTAGTGTGGAGATGTCATCGTGATTGTAGTTGACCAGCTTCAACTCAGCCCAAACTCGACCCATACTAAACTATTCCCGTCAATTTCAGTGAGCCATACAAGCAGTATGTTCAAAAGAGGTCTATTTTAGTTGCTAAGTTATATATACATGTGTATACCACCACCTTTCCTTGGCATTTCTGAACGCGTGGTTATTTAAGGTAAAGTTGTAAAAGCGTTATGAATCGAAAATCTAAATTTTAACACACAACAACTAAATTTATATATATCGACCAGGATCAAAATAATATTTGGTAGCTAAAATGATCCCTTGTTATGTCCAAAATCGAAAATATACTTGCGTATTATATACGCGTCTTGCGTATTATCCTGTGAAACCCTTGATTACTTCATTGTATGACTATGACATGATTTACTTTGCTTATGAATGGCAAGAGTCATCTATTAGGCACGACGAAGAGCGTTGTAGAAAATGCATATTTATGATTTCACTATAATCTTTCAAGCAATTTCCGAGCACACTGAATTACTGAATATTTAAGAGGCTGTTTATATTTAGATCTGTTGTATCTTGTACTATTGTGACAATTCACTTATCTTATATGTTTTTTACTTTGTACGCACACAAATACAGTTTATTAAATATGGGGAAAGCGTTATGACAAAAATATTCTAAAGCATCACCATAATATTTCAATGCAGTGTTTGACTATACGAAATAATTAGATATTGAAGAGAATGTTTATATTCAGGGTTATTTGTACGACTGTTGCAAAATATAAATTTTGGTTGGTTACTATTAAAGAACAAAGTCATATTATTTCGATTCATTTTATAGTATTTCGAAAAAGAATATTATTTTTTTAGCATAGCAAGCCGTTTTGAGACTGAAACAATTTTAGGGAAAATGGATATTAGTTTATTCTGTTTTGAAAATACCAATATTTTTTTTGAGTAATATGTTTCCTTTGCCTCGTGCACTCATTTCATATATAATTAATTAATGAATATTGGAGAAGATAAGATCAACTCTTTTTTCTTTGCACTCCTACTTTATAAAAAAATAAAAAATATTTACGAAAATTTAAAATGTATTTTTACAAATATATATGATTTCATAAAAATAAATTTAAAACATATGTTTTTATAAAACTATATATTTGTTATAACAGTCACTTAAGTTATAAATAAATGAATAATTTCATTTAATTTTCAAAGTGATATATATGAAATACACCTTACATTACAATTTAATAATTTTAACTCTTTCGTGAATAAGTTAAATTACTTCACTAAAAGCTATATCTCAGCTAATGGGAAACACGAATCCAAAAGTTCTGATATTTTTCATCTTGTTCCTAAAAAAACGTCCGCAACGTATTTTAAATCGTGAGTGCCTTCGGATGTAGAGTACCATAACAGCCGGCTCATGAGGATCCTTCTCGGAAGAGAACTGCTGTCACCTAGAATAAAACAGTATCTTCACCATAATTTACAACGTATGAGTCAATCATTGGCTAGTAACCTTGTGCATTTTAATATTTATCATCTACTGCTCTTAGCGGTTCTTTTGTTTTCGTCGTTTTTGCAACATATCTTATTGAAACTCTGCTTCTACTAATCATAGAGTGATGTAGCCTAAAGCCTTCTTCAATAAGTGGACTTCAAACACAACATTAAATAATATTTTAAACATAACATAAATTTTCAATAAGGACTAGTAGCTCCCGAGATTCCGCGTTTTAAGAAATTAAAAAACTTGTCAACTTTTTTTATGGAAAGGAATATAAATGAACAGACAGTTCATCTGATGGTAAGCGATCCTGTTGCCTATACAGGCACACGCAGAATCCTTAGATTCGCGAGTGCGTTGTCAACCTGGGGAATTGGATAAAATATGTCTATTGAATATGATAGGATCGGGATTGAGAATTTATTGAGCAAGAGCCCACGACGGCCAGACCTTCGTTATTTTATAAAAATTGAAAGTTTCTCTGTGTTTTATCCAACACAGGTAAGAATGACCTGCGACTATAGAATTTCAATTGTGGTTACTTAAGCAGGTAATAAATACTAAAGGTGTATAAAATAGTACCTTGAATTCTTTAAAGTATAAAGTATTTTTTTTATTTGTTCTTCAAGATACCTTTAGAAGTCATGTTATCTATTGCTGGACATTTTTTCAGTAGCTACCCCTTGCCAAACACCCCTAAACTGTACTAAATTATAATTATACTTTCGTTATAGTATAAAAGCCGAATTTTATATATGTTACTTAAAGACCTATAAAAAAAGGTAACCTAAAGGATAGCCAGACAGTTTTAATGGTTTTTACATCTTGCAAGACACATTGAGAGTCAGCTGTAGGTGTGAGTACGATAGGTTGTTAAGTCTATTGCAATCTTTTAATATATCTAATATCAAAATAATTTTATTACGCACATAACAGGATAAAAAATGTTATTTTAATATTAAAAATACAAAAAGCGTGTTATTACATGTTAAAAAAAATTGTTTTATCTTCATCGTCGCTACTATTCCAGTCAATACCTTGATCATCATTCATATCTCCTTCTCCATCAGATTCTGAAAAAAAAAATAGGAAAGTTTATACATTTATGTATGACTAAAAAATTACGTACAATATTTTGTCACAATCGTTAAATTCCTGATTGAGTTTTGGATCACTAACAAAACTTGGTAGTTGGTCCCCATCAAACCAACTATTAATACCCAGCTTTTATTACCTGGTTGATAAGTGATCGGATTTTTCAGATGAGCATTACTACAAATAGAACATACATAATTTTCTCCCAGAAATTGCTGCAATAACTCGATTTTACTACAAAAGTATTTAAGATTGCTAGCGTCAATTTTTTTTTTATTACGAATAGTAAAACATTTAATTTGCTTTCAATTTTTTTTCTTCTAAATGGTGTGCCGTAAAAATAGAACTCGGTTCTACCAAATTTGCTTCAGACATTTTCTCCTCCTCTATCTCTCTCTCTTCTAATAATTGACAGCGTCAGTTTTAAATTATATCTTTCTCGATGATGCTAATTATTTTATTAAAGGCTGATTGGTGATATTCTCGATAAAAATGACAATCACTTTTATTGAATAGTGTTTTAAAAGAGGTTTAAAAGATTTTATTATCAAACCTAACTCTACACTCTCTATGATAGGATATTTTTTGGTCCAGAATCTTTTTTAATTTATTGAATATTTCTCCATACTCTTCTTGACCTTTGATGTTGCGTAGTACACTAGATTGGACTGAATTGGTTGGTATCAGCTTTACGAAATGGAAGCATTTTCAAAAGTATTTTTTATGTTTTTGTTACAAAATAAACAAACAATTTGATGATAATTATTACTGGCACCCCTTTCGGTTTTAGTTATTTATTTATTAAGACTTTATGCACATATCAATGTACAAAGGCGGACTTAATGCCAACGGCATTATCTGCCAGACAACCTTAAGGTGGTGCAGAGATAAAATACTGGGGAGGTGCACAATTTAACATAATAATAAAGGCTTAAAAAATGTA
>JAOCPS010346481.1:0-12615 GCA_025505425.1 Graphium colonna | reverse complement strand
ACCTCCAGCGCCGCGTCGACCGTGCCAGCAAGTCCCTCTGTGGAGGTCTCGCCGGGCGCCGCCTTCCCTGGATCCTCGGGCATCTTTACCTGAGCCATCCAACGCAGCATCCGGGTAAGGTTGCCCGACGTTGTCCCGAGGTACATCTCCCTAAGCACGAGTTAACGCACCCAGGGGAACCGCCGCGCCGCGGGAATCTCCCGCCAAACCACGTCCGAAGATCGCTGACCGTCAGGACCACCACAAGGGAGCATTGCTCTCACGCCGTCAAGCCACCGCCCACGGGTTGCTGCTCCAGCTCACCAGTCAGCTCTGCTAATCAGAGCCATACCGAGAGCTGGGCAGCACCCACTACGCGGCACTCAAAGAGCACCGCGCCGCGGACCTTGCAAGTCCGTCATTCTACGACCCCTCCTCGGGTCAGCCGGTCGTTATTGGTCAACGACGGATGAGCACCCTTCCCCTTCTTTTCCTTCCCCTAAAAAAAAGGGAACCCATCTGCCGTCGTCCAGGGTGCACTGGGCCGCCGCTTCCATTCCCCCAGAACTGGTCCCAAGGCAACGATAGCAGCGACCCAATGAGGAGGTTTCCGACCCTGCACCCCAGTTAAGTTTTTGGTCTTATGAATGTTTTCATGTGGTTGTTGTTGTACAGTAAATAGAAAGACAACAAGGCTAAAAAATTAAGATGTTTTTTCATCGTCTACATGTAGTTAAAAAGAAACAAATATAAGTAATTCAAAAATATATAAGTTATTGAAAAGAAATTTCAGTTATTATACAATTTTGCGAGTTTATTTAGTGAACGACAGCATCTACCTGATAACAACATTTGATAGCATGATGGTGATCATGCTATCAAGTACCATCGACTTTGTTTTACAAACACACCTGATTTATGCAATGTCATATATAATATGCAAAAAAATATTATATAAGTTAAAGAATAAATAATTTTGCAACAAATTATCACTAACTTATTTCATAATATGCAGGAGATATTTTAACCGCCTCCGTAGCCTAGTGGTATGGGCCCTTGCTTTATAAACCGGGGGTTGTGGGTTCAACTGCCATCAGATAACAATAACTTTGTATTGTTGTGTCTTGGTTAAATTTGGGCAATGCGAGCTGATCACCTCATTTCCTGGAAAGAAAGATAATCCATGTGTCGTATGGGCATGTAAAAAGTCGGTCCTGAGACTAACCTGATCTCAAGGTAGATTGGCCACCGTGACCGTACCTCAGTTTTCTAACCTGATAAAAATCACTTCCTTAAACAAACTCAACAAAAAGTATTAACGTGTCTTAATTTTTCCGGTGAACAAGGCCTCAGATTAGAGGATAATCCTGATAAGCGCAATGACAGAATATTTACGCCAGTGCGGTGAACAGACTTTAAGTCGGTAAATATAATCTCCAATCAGTACAAAACAAAGAAAAACACAATACGTCACTTAGTTGTTACGTTTTTTTCCTTAAAAACTGCCGATTTGTGTTGTTAATTTTCTAAAACCGTTCCGAAATACTTAAAAGAATATTGTTTCACCGGTTTTATATTATTTTCTTACTTTAATACGCATCGTACATAAAACATATGACGCTAAATGTTTAGGGTTGCTAGATTAAATGGAGAAAAAATTCCCACAAAATTATTCAAATGTATACGCAATTGACAAAATTGCACTTATATATGCTTACTTTATCAGCAAAAATTAGTGTAAAGTGTGTGCTGCTAAAATATTGGGGTACAACGACTTATTTTTTTTTGGATAAGATAGAACCGAAGGAATTGAATTGTAAATTTATTCCTAAAAATATTAATGAAATCGGGGACGTATTGGATTTATTTTATTTTCTGTTTTTCCTTTTTAATTACTTATATATTCATAGACAGACAAAAATGTATACCCATTTATTTGTATAGTCCCAACATTTCCAGTGTATTAAATTATGCCAGTCAAATATTTTTATTGCTTCTGATTTATTCACTTTTGCTGTTTTTTTAATAATCTTAAGAAACTAAACTTCTTAAAATTAAAAGTTTTTATGTATTTGAATATTTTATTCTTTTTGTCAGTTAAGAAGATCTTAGAAATTATTATTTTGCTAGGCAGTAAATTTTATTATTAATTTTCTGATAAATAAATTCGTACATTTTTATAGCTCCGTTGTATTTATATTAAAATAAGGTATAAATATGTTTACATGACCAAATGCCTCTTTAACAATTTGTCACTTTAAATAATTGCGCTAGTTCGTTAAAAGTTTTCTTCATCGGTTTATTTTTATAATTTAACATTAATTATTTGTAGAAGAGTGAATATTTAATATAACAATAATTTTTTGGTTTTCACAAACATAACTTTTTGTGAAATAACAAATTTCGTTTAAAATTTCATAGAATATGTAGAAATATATATATAATAACTGTCGAGGTTATTTATGGACAAATATTTTAATTTAAAATACATTTTTATTTTTTTTTGTTCTGGATTACATTGATATTCTTCAGCATATTTTTATTAAAACGGGGAATTTATTCCTACTCTAGCAATTTTTGCACATACATTGCAGTATGTGTTTTTACAAGTTGTCAAAACACACATGTCTAAATATAGGCATCAATAACTTTGACAATTTTGTTTGACAATGTTCCATCTGGATTATTCTCTAATCTGAGGTTGGGACCTAAAACCCTATCTGTTATCTGTCTATTTGTATTTAAAACTTTTTTGCACCTTTTGTAATATTAAGTCTCAATAAGCCTTCAATTACTTTGCCAATCATTAAATGTTACAAAACCAAGGATATTTTTTTTAAATACACGCAAAGGCGACATATACCTGTTACCGAAATATAAATAAATCAATAGGATTACCTGTTGATATCGAAGCTAATCTGAAATTGCAGACTTTCAATTTGTATATTACAGATACTTCAAGCGTGTTTTATGAGAGATAACTCGTTGAACCAATTTACTGTTTCGTCGGGGCGGCTTTATTAGGAGTTCAATGATCAGCCGTCAAAAGTGGTTGCAACATTTAGCCACAGCGAAATGAATATGTATTGGTATATGAAGGTTCTGATTGAATAATTTGACTTCTTTTCCAAAAATTGTAGTATTAGCTTCAAATCCAACACTCGTATTCAAATTTCTTTAGATCATCGCAATTTTGTGTCTAATTTAGGATATAATTGTCAATGCAAGGTTGAAAAAGCACGCTATGTTAGGTTAAGATAATGACAAAGTAAGCTTTTTGTGAATAAAAAGACATACATTTTGCATCTCTGTATATAAATACAATTATAAACTTTTATATTTCTCTTTAAAGGGCAAAGTTACAAATGTAATTAAAATGGAAATTACTCAAATTCGTTTGGCTATTTTATAGCGTATTGCTGGCAATAGAAAACTGCAACTACAAAGTGTATATGCAATATATTCAACGTCTAATTTAGTTCGCAGTTTGTATTTGTCCGCGTCAAAATAAGCTCAGAATTTTCTGTTAAATGTATACGTTTCCACGGAAAAGTAATCAAGCGGCCTATTGTAATATTTCTTACAGGCGCCGCATTTCAAAAATTCTGAATACGAAATTGTTAAGAAAAAACAACGCAAATTCTCTACGAACCGTTATTATTTATTCAATGCTAAACTATACCCAGGCTTGTGAGTTTGACGGCACAATTAAATACTATTTTATAAAGATTGAAGGTAAAGGTTTACAATTCCGATAGTTTTTCGTGTTTTCGGAATAGTTTATCCTCGCCAGCTGTATGTCCAAGTATTTCATAATGGCGTTTAGTAGCTTATGTCTGGTCTCCCATGATAAAGCGAAGTCTACCTCAAACGTAGTTGACTAGGTTGACTTCAGAATTGTGCATGGGACATGTTGATATTTAGTTTCCCTTTTATATGTTATCGAAATTATTGGAATATAATCTTACCAACCTTAGCTTAGGGGAATATAGAGCTTTAAATCTGTGAGCTGGTTGATGTTAGGAAGTTAAATAAAAAGTTTGTTTCCAAACTTCCCTTATATCTTAACATGAAGATGTCTTCAGATTACAGGTAAACGTTGAACATAAAAAGTTAAGTTCAATAATATGACAGATCTCAAAGATTTTAAGGCCGCTCTAACTGATTGCAACGAAAAAACTGCTTGTCATAGATGGAAGGAGACCACCGAAGTTTATGTATAGATATTAGATTTAGTCCGCGTCTTCGTTTACGTTAATGTAGATTTACTTTCACAATGAAAGAAGATATTTAACAGATATCATCATTTGACTGACTTTAAAACAAAATTAATGTTACGAGGTGGTCCCATATATTTCCCAAATTTATTTATAGTTTCTTTTTTAAATCAAAATAACTGTAAAACGTATCATGAACGTTCACTTCTAAGACGTTTGAAGTAAGTTTTGCAATTTTCTGTGGAAATTATACATGTAAAACGTATATAGGAACTCAGAATAGTTTTGTTTATGGAAAGTTATAATTTCCCTTGGGATTTTATAGGCAAACCGTGTAACTAAAATTTTTTTGCGATATTTACAAAATCAATAATAGTTAGTAACGTCAATATTAAGGAATGCCGTAGTATTACTAGGGATTATTTATAGATTATTAGGACAAAAGGTTTTAAAATAATGTGAAATAACGAGAAGCAGTTTACCACACATATATAAATACGTGATGTGTGCCGAAGACTAACTTCATTTATAGTAAGGTTAGCTGATATTGGCATCAGTAGACTTCTCAAGGTAGTTTTAATCATATTTTAGATTAAAAGCCTTATCGCTACCGATAAAACTAAATTTCAGTTAAATATCACATAAATTAAAGTATTTTCCATCCTCAAGAACTAAATATTTTTATGTAAGAAGTAAGTGAGTAACGAATTCTCAAGTAATTATGAACACCCACAGACACTTGCAACATCGAGGGAGTGGAATGAATGTAAATGAGTTTTTGTCTTTAAACAGATGTTATAAAAGTTTTCCGAACAGTACTATAGTATTTGACAGTATGGTATATGATACTAGTATCTGAATGTGGCTTTACTATTATATTTTATGTACTATAACTGCCTCTGTAGCCTATTGGTAAGGGACATTGATTTGTAAACCAAAGGTCGTCAGTTTGAATCCCGCGGGGTGATAATAACTTTGTGTTGTTGTTTCTTGGTTGGATCAGAGCAATGTGGGCTGATAACCCGATTGCCTGAAAATATAGAAAAAAGTCATTTCTGTGCCTGATCTCACCCTCCTGTCGTGTCGGATAACCGTTCCATTGGGTCACAAGAGTTACTCTTATATCTCCTGCGCAGTTGGCTAATCTCTAAGTAGATTGGCCGTCATATCCGTTATTAGGTCAGACAGACTTTTATTTATTTTGTTAACATTTACAGTGGGAATTGATAGAGTTGTGTTTGGTTGTGACTTAATTAGTGATAAATTTCCTTTTTTTACGTATTGCATAATTTATTTATATT
The DNA here is from genome assembly GCA_025505425.1 of Graphium colonna. Classification (NCBI taxonomy): domain Eukaryota; kingdom Metazoa; phylum Arthropoda; class Insecta; order Lepidoptera; family Papilionidae; genus Graphium; species Graphium colonna. The sequence continues at coordinate 7,118 of JAOCPS010346481.1, read as the reverse complement.
GATATAAAAGAAATTAAACTCGACTATATTTTTTAGATATGAAACACAACTGTAATTTTCTGTACACATGACAACGATTAAATTAAACATCAAAGCCTTCGAAAACATCAACTTTTGCATTGCTTATATCTATAAGTAATTAATACAAAACAATGTCTATTATAACAATTCTGATTTTTGTTTGTTTCGTTTTCAACACATGGAGTGTTCCCAATCTTGGAATGTCCTTGTTTTTTCCCTCGATTGCAAAAAGATTAAAAACTTCGACTATTCAAAATAGGCCTATTGAAGCGAACTCTAGCATTGGCTACTATGAGCTCCCCGCACAACAGGTCGCAATCCATCAGGACCGGATTGTTAGTGAAAAGTTGCAACTATTGTGAGTACGTGGCAAGGAATATTTATGTATATATATATATATATATATATATATGATGGAACAGGTGGTTGATGGCCTCGTGCGTACCAGCTGATCAAGGCCACCACACTTCATTAATTTATTGGAAAATATGGGTTAAAACTATGCACCTAAATTTGAAATTACATAAATATAATGACAATCAAATACCGAGTTTCAAAATATGACTGATCTATTCAGGTAGCAATAAAACAATCTTGTAAGTTTTAATTCAATAATCATATTAAAAACCTTGAACAGACATTAAAAAATAAGGACACATGTTCCAGGAAAGTTCGCTTATAAAGCCATGATAGTATAAAGTATGCATGGCTTTCGAGGGTGTGTAAGGAGGCGAACTTCCATCGCCCTATCGCCCCAAGCCATCCTCACTTGCACGCGGTGCATTTTGCTGAATAACGAACGAGGCTCTGACGACCGACTGACGGCGGCATGTCCGTCCTAAATAGGCGAAACTAAATACTACAGGCCAGTAACTGGCAGCAGCGTCACCGGTACAAAAAGCTTCACCCTGCGATCGCCAACCCGCCTACCCAGCGTGGCGATTATGGGCAAAATCTCCCATGGGCACAAAACAAAGACAACAGCGACCATGGTAACGGTGGGGCGGGGGTGCAAAGAATCTCCAGGCTACGGGAGGCCACCACAACCGACTGATCCTGGCGACATACAACGGACGCACGCTGCGGCTCGACTCGCATCTGGCGCAACTCGAGGTGGAACTTGGGAAGATCAGGTGGCACATACTAGGGTTCGGGATTTAGGGACCTCGGCACACTCGGACGATGAGGTGGAGGATATGTTCGATGACATATCGAGGGCCCTCCACTCAACTACTAAGATCCATTTCAGCGTTATATGGGGGACTTTAACACTAAAGTGGGAGTACAAAACTGAAGTGAATTGGTAGGATCCCATGGATATGGATGCAGAAATCATTGGGGGCAAATGATCGTCAATTTCCTCAAACGGAAGAGGCTCTTCTTAATGAGCTCATTCTTCAAAAAGCAATTCCAAAGGAAGTGAACGTGGCAAAGCCCCGACACTAAGACAAAAACTGAGATAGACTTGATCATGGCGGACAAAAAAGCACATATTTAGAGACGTCTCGGTGATCAATAGGTCTAATATCGGTAGCGATCACCGACTCGTCCGAGGCTCTCCGAGTATCGACATCACAACTGAACGGACTCGTTCAGCTGTGATGTCGATATTCAGAGAGCTACTCGATGAAGGCCAGGCTCCGACCAACCCTGCTTCAAACTATGATGGGACCTGAAGCGTTCTAGTTAAATTTGGAGAACCGATTTGCTGTCAACACTGCTGTGCAACTGACGTTAACCAGAACCTTGAAAATGTGGTTCGAGTCCTCAGGGAAGAAGGTACGAGATTTTGTGAAGTGCAACGTAAAGGCAGGAAGTCGAAGGTTTCGGAGAAGACTTTAGGGCTAGTGAAGAGACGACGCAAAAACCGATCCGTGACTTCGTCAGAAAAACGAATTCTTAACCGAGAGATTAGTAAGCACGTGCGACACGATCTACGTTGCTCCAATACTCTCTCGATTGAGAGAGCGATCGAGCAAAGCCGGGGTTCAAAAGTGTTCGTACAATCTCTTGGAAGAAGCCACCTATCGAAGTTAAACATAGCAAGTGGAGAAGTCGTTGTCTCGAAGCCGACAGTCCTTTCTGAATTAGAAAACTTCTATGGCCGGCTATATGCTTCGCATGCATCTCGACCTGAACGGCCTGGGTGGCTTAAAATGGAAAAGCCCTTGGAGACGATGGCGTAACAACAGAGCTGCTAAAAACAGGAAGCAAACCCGTACTCAGGGAGCTCCAAAAGCTTTTTAAACTGTCCTGTTCGAAGGGAGAACTCCGAGGGCGTGAAATAGGAGTGTGGTCGTCTTGTTCTTCAAAAAGGGAGACATAACCCTACTAAAGACCTATCGACCCATTTGCCTTCTAAGCCACGTTTATAAGCTGCTCTTTAGGGTGATCAGGGTGATCACGAACCGTCTTGCGCAAAGACTTGACGAATTCCAATCACCGGAGCAGACTGGGTTTCGGAGTGGTTACGGCACCATAGACCACATCCACACAGTGCGGCAGATTATACAGAAAACTGAAGAGTATAATCAGCCCCTGTGTCTAGCATTTGTGGACTATGAGAAGGCCTTTGAATCGATTGAAATGTGGTATATTCAGGAGTCCCTGCAGCGACGCCAAGTGCCAAGTGGATTGGTGTTACATCCAAGTGATGAGATGTCTTTACGAAGCCGTCACCATATCCGTCCAAACACAGAATCAGCAAACGAGACCTATACCGTTTAATCGAGGTGTGAGACAAAAGATGTTATCTCCTCGAAATTGTTCACAGATGCAATGGACGATATGCTTAAGACGCTGAACTGGATAGGACGTGGCATTAACACCAATGGCGAGTACATCTCTTACTTGTACAGTGACGCTGCAGGACCTACAACAAATGCAGAATGACTTGGCTGACTCTTCTGTGCGCATCGGCCTACGGATGAACTTGGGCAAAACCAAAGTCATGTTCAATGAACATGTACTACCGGAACCGATTGCGATACACGGAAGCGCCGTTCTTGAAGTTGTTCAGAAATATGTACCTCGGCAGACATTGCAGTTAGGTAGAAACAACTTCGAGGACGAGGTGAATAGGAGAATTCAGCTAGGTTAGGCATTATTTGGAAAGCTACGTCGAGTCTTCACATCGTCGATCCCCCAGTGCCGAAACACAAAAGTCTTCAATCAGTCCGTCCTACCCGTCATAACATACGGAGCCGAAACGTGGACACTAACGGCACGGCTGGTCCACAAATTTAAAGTCACTCAGCGGGCTGTGGTAGGGCTATGTTTGGCGTTTCTCTGCGGGATCAAATTAGAAATGAGGTGATCCTATAGAGAACCGAGGTTATCGACATAGCCCACCGGATTAGCAAGAAAAAATGGCAGTGGGCTGGCCATATTAGCCGTAGAACCGATAACCGTTGGAGTAAAAGAGTTCTTGAGTGGAGACCGCGTCTCGGAAAGCGTAGTGTAGGACGTCCTCAGGCAAGGTGGAGTGTTGATTTGCGAAAGGATGGCTGGCAGGAGCTGGATACGAGCAGCCAAAGATCGAGATCAGTGGCGTGTAATAGGAGATAGGAGAGGCCTATCTCCAGCAGTGGACTGCAACAGGCTGATGATGATGGCTTTTGAAATTCTCTTCTTTCTCCACTCCTTTGTCCTTTAAATTTTTAAAACAATCCTGACCAACCCCATACCGTATCTTATTCTACGAGTATACAATTTCTATGACTGTAATTGCACATGCAACTTAAATGTAGTGGTGTTAAGATCATTTAACATCACTTAGATCGTCTGCCCGCTTGACAATTTTTGGAACCTTTTTCCTTACGGTGCGTTACGGAGGAGCACCCTAGCCGGCAAACAAATGTCCGTAACATAAGATTCATCGTATCTATAGTCTATGTATGATAGCAATACAGTGTCAAATGTATAGTCTACGGGGGATGACTGTTTATTAATTTATATAATATTTACATATTTATTATTTTATTAATTAATCACTTATTTATATTCACACATTTTTTTATTATACATTTTTCATTTAAATATTTTGATTTATTTATTTATTATTGCAGTTCTTTATTACATCTTACTCGTGTCAATAGCTGTTTCTTAGTATATTATTATAACGTATTTTTTTTTATATTTATATCGATAAAAATCATATATAATAATAATTTTTTTATACCGCAAATAGAACTTGAAAATAATATTTTTATAAAAGAACTTCGTTCCTGACTGGTGTCCCAAAACATCACACGTTTGTTTTGTCTCTATAAACATTGTATATTTTACGAAATCTGTGCAGACAGGCTACACGGAGGTGATTATAACTTCGTTTGTACTTTTCCCTGGTTTAGGTAATATGATGGTCGAGTGTAAACGGCAATTTAATTATATATGAAGAACAAAAAAGATAGAAGCAATAGAATTCACCGTAAACCACTCAATAGACGAACCATCGACATTTCAGATTTACTGTTTTGATAGTTTCTTTTTTTCGAGTTGTGATAACAAATTATTTTTTATAAGTATTTAGAAGAGGTGCCTCTTACATAAATATCATATCTCTTAAAGTATTTTTTAACAAAAACTGTATTGCTGCCTTGCTTATAACGGCGATGGTGCTATTTGTGTAATGTTAAATGTTACTTTGTGCATGGTTTTCATCAGCGGAGTTACAGTGATATAATGCAGTGTTTGCTTTTATTTTACAATAGTGGAACTCCTAGTGTCTTCCGCCATGGAATGGATAGGTAAAAAAAACTTAGGTAAATATAGACATTCAGCAACCACACAATTGTAGCGTACTTTATTTGAGGCTGGCTTAAATTAAATTGTAGTGCGTGGATACCTCCTGGGTCAAGCAGTTTGATAAACGTATTAAGAAACAGTATGTAAGACGTTCTGCTCTACCTATAAGAGGAAGACGACGTATTCGTCGCCGCAAAGTACCAAATAAAGCCGCATTTTTTTATGGAATGGAAAACAAACGAGCAGACCGCTCACCTGATGATAAGCGATCCCGTCGCCCATAGACAAACGGAACATTCGGAGAGTCACGAGTGCGTTGTCAACTTGAGAAATTGGATAGAATAGGTTAATAACGTAGGATGGGGTCGGGATTAAGTATTTGGAGGGGAAAGGAGTGTGAAAACAAAAGGGTACAGACGGCTATCCGACATTCCCAAAAGTCAAGTAATTTTTTGCCGACTTTGAAATGTCTTTGAAGTATGGCGGTGGTACTTCCCCGGGCGAGCATGACCATAGTTGTGCAGCAAAAGCTGTGAAAAGATGTTATGCTAGAGAGATGGTAGACCATCAGATATATATCACAGAGACAGGTGCTCATCGAAACGTCTACTTTGAACTTCAGAAAAGCACATTCCTTAACTGTCATGCTTATCTCAGACTTTGGACTGACGGATCTTTGGACTCAAAATACTGGTGACAGCGGTAGGTCTGTTGAAATCAATTTGCAAGCGATCACTGATTTCATCGTTACAGTTACATTACCCGTAGTGCAGTGGATAGAAACATTGCTTTCTATATAGATTTAATTTGACCGGGAGATCAAATACAGCCAACAACTATGACTTTTTGACTTTTTGACTATTCTAATTAATATTTAATTATTTCGCTGATCTTTTAAGAATAATAACAATTTGCTTACAAAAATAAAAAGATCCTAATAAATTGGAAGAGTATATATATTGCTACCAGTATACACAACCGCATAATATAGAAAAAATAAGCTTTATTCTATTTCAAATAAGAACCAAAATAATTAAAAAGAATATCGCAATCGTTAGATAAATACCTCTCATAACTATCACGAGAATAACCAAACTGAAGTTGAAGATCTCAAACTGCACTAATATTACTTCCTTGTCATCGTCTAAAATTTTTATTATCAAGAGCACTCTTAATAGACTTAAAAATTACAGAATGTCGTTTGACCGCTCACCGCAAAAAGCTACTTCTTCGAAAATAATACAACCCTTCAACTGCACCAACAGAATTGAACAATACGTTAATACTGTACCTTGGAAGAGGCGACTTGATAAGGCTTATAGTCAGAAATTAACTCAATACATCAAAAATTCACAAATATTCTTAACACAATAAAAAAGTAACAGTATTTAAAGCTATCTACACTGATTGGTTTTATGACAGAAATAAAAACACAGAACAACGAAATTTACCAATCTATACAATTTATGTCAGAAAAATATGACGGTTTGCTGTCGAAAGTTAAATCCCTAAAAAAAGAAAACAAGGATTTTTGGAAATATACAAAAGCTCTAGAAAATAAAATAGGAAATATATAAAAAATTACAGCTCATCACGCATTGAAATACGCAATGTCCCAAAACAACCTCAAGAGGAACAGAAATTTTTGGTTTCAGTCATTAGTATTACACCAATTAAAGTAAGTGATATCAAAGACATATACCGGATTAATATTAAAAACAATTTTGACAATTTTTTAGCATTTGTGTCCAGTCTAGAAATAGAAGTTGACATTCTAGTTTTAACAAAATGTTGGACGAAATAAAATCGCTTACCTCCTCCAGTGTCGAAATTTGAAATGTTTTACACTAAATGGTCATTTAATCAAAATGACAGTGTTGTAGCATACGTGCTAAATTGTATTAGCGTTAGGGCAATAAAGTTAGATGTGACGGAAGTAAATTGCTTAGCTTTACATCTTGGACAAAACAATACAGTCATATTATGTCTGCACAGGCCACACTTCTTTAGAAATCCTGATAAATACATTAATTATCTAGAGTCTTTGCTTCAAACATATAAAAATGTAAAAAACTTATTTTTTACTGGTGATATCAATCTTGATATACTCCCTGAAAACATAAACAGATAGCTAGTTATGCTTATCTTAATACAATGGCGTACCTATTCGGATATATATATACCGGATTTAAAACGTGTATTGATCACTTTATGATCAAAACTTTCCATTAATGGAAAACATTTGTTTTTGATCTGCTCACGGATTTTATTTTATTTTATTTTAAAAACTTCATGCACAATTCTAGTACATAGGTGGACTTAATGCTTAAAGCATTCTCTCCCAGTCTACC
>JAOCPS010346371.1:0-12616 GCA_025505425.1 Graphium colonna | reverse complement strand
ACAGTTAGACATAATTAAATCTTAAACATGTATCGTTTACATTATATGAACTGTAACTTGCGATGGTGATCCAATATATAAATAAATAAATAAATAAATAAATAAATAAATAAATAAATTCTTAGAATAGTCAATCCAAAAAATAAACGACGAACGTCAACCAAAACGCTATGCCACTTTTACTATTTCAAAATGTACATTCATATTTGTAAATTGAACACAATAAAAAAACACAAAAGTCAACGCTGGAAGAATAGGTTATTGTACTAACATCTATGAAAGTATCAACATTCACCTTAAGCTATAAGTAAGAAACTAAGTTATGTAATTATATAAAAATTAAACAGAGTTATGAATGTGCAGTACAAGAAAATTTACTTTACTAGAGATCCCGCTATGATCGAAATCCGACCAAATTTTGTGTTATAAAGTCGTATAAACTTCATAGTACCTATGATATGCACGTCAATATTTTTGACAAGAAATCGCTTTACATATTTATCATGTTCATTGTCACGGTAGAGTGTGTAATGTTTTTTTTTTAATTTCGTATATTTTTTACATAAAAATATGCACTCCTCTTCTATATAAACTTAAATTGTGGCAAATTTTATAAAAATACATTAAAAGTTTTTGCCGTGCGTGCCTTACGATGATGGTATTTAGGGGACATTTAAATAAGTGAACTGAAAATAAATTCCTGTCCGTTAAAACTTAAAATATGCAATATTGATACACCACTACTTGTATTTTCCACGCCCCAAGATATGTTGCATGAGCATTCCTTATTTAAGAGGCCAAAAGGATTATAGCACATAACGGCTGATCCTCTTCAAATTATAGTTTAAGCCTTAAGAAATGATGGTAATTTTTTCCTGAGTTCAGTGAAATTGCAAGCCTTAATAAAGCACCATAAAGATTTCTTATTTATATAAAAATATAAACAAAAGATCTCCATTTTTAGGTAGCTTACGTTTCAGTAGTTACGATGATAAATAATAATTTCATTTTAAAAAGGTTGTGTCGGTTTGCTTCAAGTTATATATTTGTTTTTACGCCTGCTAATTATTTATTCTATCAAAAGATTGTGACAAAATAACATATAATTCAAAAGAAAGAAGCGCTTACCGTTATAAGCAGCAAGGATTTGAAGTTGTGTATAGAGAAAAATCAGCGCTTATATCCAAGTTTTTAGTCGATAACGAATACCCCACTTCACACTTAAAGAAATGTCTATAAGGCTAAGAAGTAGTGTGCTAATATTACGCGGAAGTAATATTGAAATAAACGGCTTATCTAAAATTGGCCAAAAAACTCTGTAAACACGATTGCCAATGCTAATGAATTTGAGAATCAGTATCAATCGCAGGGACAATCTTTTCTTGACAAAGCAAATGACCTAATGACTATGGTGGACGATGTAATAATACTGGATGACTTTAACCTGTCATTTATTAACTGGTTAAAGAATGATAATGTTTCATTTATGGATCTATCTAATTACCACTGCTCATCGGTTTACTCACTAATTGATTTCATGCCAGTTAATAACTTGTGTCAGTATAACATTGTTTTTATATCAACAATAAAATTTAAGATTTATTACAAAGTAGCTCATCTAACATAAATCCAAAAAACTATATTGATATGCTCTATGGTTTTGATGATAATAATCCTGGTATTCTAAGAATTTTACAATGATGAAATGAAGGCTATAAATTGGCATGATCAATTTTCAAATTATATTAAAGTGAATTCCTAAATCTAAAGCAAATAAAGCGAAACTTCTCTAACAAATCAAAGTTTCCGTCTTGTCTTCATCATCATCGTTAATCAGACTTAATATTTCAGACAAATTACGATTTATATGGACATGGTATAAAAGCCCTCGTGACCTATTGCCATATAATGTCCTCTGTAGTTACTGTAACGAACTGTAATATTCTTGTTAATCTTATTACAATCACTTGGTTTAAGATAATGAAGTAAAATCCAAAATTTCTGCGGTAAACTGATGAAAACAATACTACATCGTCCATTCCTGCAAAATAACATAATGAAAGGCTCACAGCTAGTACTGGCCTTGAAATTACCGATTTATTTTTAACTCAATTTTCGGGTTGTTACAACCACTTCAACAATCTGCATCACTTACCCACATTTATCCCAAGTAATGTAGACTTTTCATCCATCTTTCAAAGATGGATTCAAAATTATTGTCAGTGGCAATGCTAGAACATAATAGATCGAGAGCCGGCACTAATTTTTCGGTAGTTATTTGAGGCAAGCTGAAAACTTGTCCCATAAAATCAAAATCAAAATATCTTTATTTTATATACAACGAATATCACTTGCTTATTGATTGTAATAAATAACTACCACTGATTCGGAACAAAAGCCAGAGACGAACCGGCGTAAGAAACTCAGCGAGACTAATCCTTTTTTTATCAATATTTTCTATAAATGTGCAGCAACAGATAATTAAATATTTTACGAAGTATTTCTTTCAACTTGAAAAAGCCTGAAGCGATTCTTTGGGACCCAGGTTATAAATTGTTTGAATAACTCTCTTTTGTAGAAAAAATACCATATTTACATCAATGCCGTTTCCTCAAAGCAAAATGCCATAAGACATCATACTGTGGAAATAACTAAAGTACACAAGACGAGCTGTATCTACATCAATTAGCTATCTCATTTTTTATATCGCGTAAACTGCTGCACTGAGTCTCGCCAATCTACTTATATGAGGACCCCATTGCAGTTTTGCATCTAAAGTGATGCAAAGAAATACCGTCGACTCAATAAGTTTTAACGCTTTCCCATCCAGAATAACATTACATTTTACATCTTAAACATTGGGAGTCATACATTTTACACATTTCGTTTTCTTATTGTTTAGTAACAAATTATTAACACTAAACCAATGTGCCACTTTTGAGAGAGTATTATTTATATCTTTATAACTTAAAGCACGTCTTTTGACTCTGAATGTCAAAGAGTTATCGTTAGCAAATAAAACTATCTCCTGGTTGTTATTGAATATACATATATGGCAAGTCATTTATTTAGATGTGGAAGAGAAAAGGGTCAAGAATAGATCCCTGTGGGATATACCAAGGCTCCGGGAGATCTCTTGCCATTCACATCAACCTTCTGAATTCGATGACTCAAATAGGAAGTCAGAAGTTTGGAAGGTTGGCGGCATTTCTTATGCCTTATTGGCATTACGTCAGGGGTCATCTTCAATCGAGTCTCTACCTTGTTTGAAAAGAATGTGCCACATGTAAATAATGATTTCGAAAAGGGCAAAGTTACCATAGACAGCTGCCATCTCTTACAAAATCTTTTGAGGTGTACTTTCATGCTTGGTGGGGAAGTTAAATACGGCAGAATTTAATTTTTTCCATACTTTCTGGATTCTACCCGATTGATTAGTTTACACGTTGATATCTCAGCACTCAAGGACCCAATTAAGTTTATAGATTTCCATCCAACGCATTGAAAATTCTCATTATAAGTAAATAAAACACATATTAAACATTAAAAGAATGCCTTTGATAAATATCTAATAACCATGGAGATAGGAAAAACTTTTACAATACACGTTAATTTTTATGACCTTATATCATAACAACTAATAAATTATTTCTATTTTATCATTTGTTATCATCTTTTTGTTTTATACAAGCAATCAAGATCCTGTATCATTGACCTCTTTCTTCAAAAAATGTTTTTTTTATTATTTTTAAAAGGATAACGTTGCACTTTCTGTAAAATATGTGTCTTGTGCAGCAGGGGCGTTTTACAGGCATAAATCACACATAAACACCAAGATCCGAAACAATTATGTGTAGGTCATACAAAACTTGTTCTGTAGAGGAATCGAACACGCGACCTGCGACGCCTACGCCATAAATCACACGGTTTCTTTGATATATTCAAAGCTTTTTACATACAGATATAAATTTCAAGGTGGTAGAGCATAACATCTTTTCACAGCTTTTGCTGCACTTTTACAGCCACGCTCGCCCGGGAAAGTACAAAGTCGGCAAAATGAAGTATGACCTTTGGGGTTGCCGGATGGCCATTCGTACCCTTTTCTTTTCCCGCTCCTTTCCCCTCTAAATCTATAATGATAACCCAATCCCATCCAATAAATCCCTTCTATTCAATTTCCCAGGTTAAAAACGCACTCACAACTCTCCGGATGTTGTGTATGTTTATAGTGACGGAATCACTTAACATCAGGTGAACCGTCTGCCCGTGCGTCATGGAAAGAACCATACAAAAAATATATAAATTAGACTCTTATTGCGTGTGTTTGAAAGGAATAACAAATAGAATTCGCGTTAATAATATTACTATACAGAATGATTAAAGGGGAGCACTTCTCATTTATGTAATAAAATTAGGGGCCGAAATTTTCCAATAAATGAGCGAAGTGTGGCGGTATGGCACCTATATATCTGCGCAGGCCAAAGGTCTCCGACCTTCCCACCACTCCGGCCATGCCGTGTCGAAGGAAGTACCGTGCTGTGCCTGTGTTTCGAAAGTACACTTTTAAGGCATTTGTCATCGTTTTTTGTAATTTTCTATGAAAATAAACTTGTTGAAACAAATTTCGTTTGCGAGATACTTTAAACAATAACACTTAGTCAAAGTGGATATTGCCTACATTAGTTTTCCTATAACGTACTGTTAAAATAATGTAAGAGTATTTAATAACAAAAATAGCCAAGTGCTAGTCAATTTTAAGCAAAAGATCGAGCAATGTAAATTTATCATCACCTACAGTTTCAACTTTTCTTTGATTATAATTTACGTTGTCTTTATAACGTGTTATAGTAAAATTTTGTCATGATGACCGATACAAGAGAGAGATTATTTTACCTTTTGCCGGTTTTTTTTTACTCCATTTGTAAGAGAATTAAAAATAGAGTAAAAAAACCGGCCAATTGCGAATTAGATCCACACACAAAGGATGTTCCATCTATTCAGTTTTTTGTACGGAGCCTCCCTTTAGTTTTTAATTTTTTTTTTAATTGGGTATAGCGGCAAAATAAATACATAATAAAATATAATAATAATAGTATTTCAAATTATATAAATAACATTTATCAAATAATGAAATAATTAAAAATCGAAATATTATCAATTAAAATGTAAAAAATCAGTAGCAAATCAATGACAAAGCAGGGCAATGAGACAAATTATTTATTACAAAATAAATTTGTTACATTAAATTTGATTTTTTAATTTTAATCTATAAAATTAATTTTACGCAAAATTTACATTGTTCCTTTAAAAATATATTAATACTACAATAACATTTTTCAGTCTACATGTCGTTTAGTTTTAGATATGTGTATTTTTCAGAGACAGTAAAGTGTAAAGCAGCTGTTATTTATTTTAGTGTTAAATTTAATTCATCTTCATGATTATGCATAACACTTTTAATTATAGCCGTACTATTTTCAGGTGTGGTAAAGAGGGTCATAAGATGTAAAGTACAATTAGGCAAATAACATATGTAGGTTAGAAATATAAGTGGTCCTAAGACACTTTCCTGTGGAACTCCGTGCCGAATGTGTTTAGTATTAGATGTATAATTTTTTCTTCTATCGTTTTGATATCCATTCCAGTTATTTTTATAATTTGTCATCTATTAATCAGGTTTGTCCATGTGAGACTAAAAATATTACTCGTTATTTCAAATCTTTCAAGTATACTTAATAATATTTGATAAATAACATGGTCAAACGCTTTGCTCATGACCAAAAATAAAGCGCATGTGTCAATTTTAATGTCTATATTTTTGAGTATTATTTTAATAAAGTATATAGGTACAGCTCTATTCATTGTATTATTATTTCTGAATCCCTTCTGTGCGTTCGGTAGTAAACGAAATTTCTTAAAATAACAGCTCAGTAATGATGTTTAACAAAAAAAGATACCAAAAAATATTGTAATCTAAGGACCAAAATTATTTATGACTAAACCACAAGAAAGTTGAACTCTCTTTAAAGCGCATTTAATGGAAAAATTATATAATCTCTATAACACATATTTTATCTTTAACTTTATTGCACTTTAATAAAATACACGATACTATAAAATTATAATCTCATTATGAGATAAATATACAACTTATGTTATTTAGTTTACACAGATAACATTGTTATATTAGTATCTTAAATCTTTACATAACTATAAGTAGCATTAAAAGCCGCTTGCACTATATCGCTAAATAACATTTAAACTGATTTTAAAATTACGTTTAAGTTTTGTCAACGTCTTGGATCACGTTTAGTAGGTCGCTGAATCTGTTTCACGACCTGTCAAAATTTGATACACAATATCGGTTCTTTATGTAGATGTTTTTTTAAGTCATTTTCTTAATTTTGTTTAGGTCTAATTTAAACAAAACTTAGTGCAAGCCGAGCGAATGACATTTTTTCATATATGTATAAGAATAGAAATTATTTTTTCTATTTAAATATTACCTGCTATACAAAAATAAAATTATTTCACATATACTGCGTTAGACACCAAATTTTTCCCGACCATTATAGAAGTATACAACGATTTTAACTCTCAATAATATCCAGTTGTCTGTCTGTATATCACACGTACAAGTTATTGTATTTTGTATGTTGAATTTTATGAGGTAACCTTTGTCAGTCTCGTTTTAAAGAAGTTTACATAAGACGTCACATACATACTCATCATTCAATGTAAGAAAAAAAGATCCATGTTAAATAAATGTATTAACTAATCATCTTCATTTGAACACCTTCCTCCCCCTTGAGCACTTCTTCTTCGTCCTTAAACTTGCCATAATTGAAAAAGTCTTCAATCTCCTGCAAAGTTCTGTCCTTTGTCTCAGGCAAGATGAAATAAAATATTAACAAACAGACACCCATTGTTGCCCCAAAAACTCCGAAGGTGCCGTAGACTTTGATGCTGGCCAGAAAATACGGTGTAATTTTAAGAGCAGCCACTACGGTGAAAGACATGATTAAACCGGAAACGGCTGATCCTGCCGCTCTATGAGCCAAAGGTAACACCTCACCCAGTAAAGCAAGAGGTATTGTAGTACAACCAAAGTTAACTAATATGAAATACAGTGCAAATAACGATATTGGTATCCATGGATAGTTTTTTGATATCAAACCGGCAGTAACTAGGTATAAGTAAGAACAGGCCATAATCAAGATGAATAAAGATGCACACCCTGTAACGAAAAGGATAGTACGACGTTTGTATACCTTCACCAGAACAGAAGAGAAAGTGGCACTGGCAGTTATTATTACATCAATTGCTAAAGTGTAGTAGATAGTTTGTAAATTATTTCCGGTTACTTCTTCGATTATTTGCAATGCGTAAGGTGGAAACACGTGTCTACCACTGGCTTCAATTATTATTGCACTGACAGTAATTATGATTACAGGTTTGATAAAGTCCTTTCTGGTGAATTTCAATAGGAATTCCGTGATTCTTTCGCAAATACTCAACTTCTTGACATAACCTGATTGTAGCTTTTGAGCTCTGATCAATTCGGTTAATTCCTTTTCAGATTCCTCATCTCGTCCTCTCAACCAGTAAAATGATTTCTCGCTCTCTTCATATCTTCTCTTTGACGCCAACCAAGCGGGACTTTCAGGCCAAGTGCAGATTATTATAAAAGAAATAACATAAGGCACCATACTCCATAAAGCGACGGTTCTCCAATCTAAATAGTACCCCAAAATGTGAATAAAGAAACTCCCCAAACAGACGCAAGCCGTTTTTAAATTTAAGAAAGTCCCTCTGCTTTTAGGACAAGAATATTCACCTATTACTACAGCACCCAAAAACACAGTACCACCAGCCGTGAAACCGTTAATAAATCTTCCCGTCATAAGAAGTGTGACGCTCTTTGCAAAATATATGAGCACCCAACCAAACATACCTGGTACAATTATCACAATATGTGCTAATTTTCTACCTCTCCAGTCCATGAGGAACGACGATAAAATAAATCCGGGAATTCCAGAGAAACCGACACAAGAAGCTGAAAATGGAACAGTAACATTAATTGCTAAGGAACCAAAAGTGGAAGCAAAACGTATGGTTATTTCTTAAACTTCTAAAACTATATATTAATGTGTATTCTAAACTTTCACATTTCTTTTAGGTTGACTTTTTTTAAATTATTTATATTTTAAGAGTTATAGTTAAGCAATATATATCGTTAAAGCTCTCATGTCTCCAAAACTTCAGGTCTCTTGTCAGAATTTAAATACTTAAGCAAACGTAAGTATACTCACCAAGCCATGAAGCGATGTTAATATCTACTTCAATTTCGGAATCCGGTGATTGTAGAGCTGGTAGTAAACTCGAAGGGTAACTGAGCACCATACCTTGTGCTAACATGTTCAGCAGGACACCCGATACTGCCCAGGACTAGAACAAATAAAAAAAAATATCTCCAATTTAAGGTCACCTGTATATGCATAAATACTCCCTAGATGGTATTTTTGCCATATGTATTATCTTTTTTAATTCTATCATAAAAAATAATAATATTACCTGTTTGCTGAAATTCAGACCTAGCGGTCAATACACTTAAAGATCAATGAAATACGCGGGTCATTTTACAGTACTCTACTGTATACGCGCACATGATGATAAAGGAAAAAACAGTGAACCTTGCACTGCGATGCGATGCTGCTTATTCGACACAACCGGATATCCACTTATGTATATGCCAGTATCAATTTGCAGACATGTTAAACTAATTTAAACTGTACATATAGAATTAAAATAAAAAAAAAACTTAAAACTCTGTTCGAAATTTGAATATTCTGCCGCCGATAGTGGATTTAACTTTCAGTGGGAAAAAAAAACCTATGGGCGAGATTCCCACCCATGTTTTCTATAGCTTAGCCAATTTCTTCTAGACACTCCCTAAATGCACAGGAGTGAGAAACGAATGACCGCGGGAATTGGTATCTAGAATGAGAGCCGGGAGTCCTATTTATTGTTTAAAACATAACAGAACATCAAATTGATATTATTTTGGCAAAGGTAGTACAAAATTATTTTTCTCAGAACTTTATAAAACCGATGTCGAACACCTTACAAATTAATTTTCGTACATTTTTGCATACGAGTACATTTTGATTTTAAAACCAAACACTTGAAGTGAGTTTGAAGAATATTTATTAAGACTAATATTTGAGTGTATATAAAAAGAATTTTCCCTATTGAATTATAAATAATAGAGAATTAAGGCAAAAAACAAAAAGAAAAATTATATCAAAATAATTTAATTAACATAATGGGAATCTTTTCTTTTGAAGTTAATTAAACACATTCGGAAGCATACTCGTGATATATTTATCACATTAGGTTCATTTAGAATTTTAAGAATATCATTAGAAATATTCGTAACACAATGTGATATTTATAAGCAGTAAGCCTTAGGAAGTCAAAGAAGTTAACAACCTATAGTTTGTAAAGCAAACGCTCACTGGGACACAGAGGCCTATTACTATTATTATGTAGTACCGGAAGCACCCGCACACTACACTACAAAATACCAAACTCTTTTTGCAAATAACGAAGGCAACCAAAACACAGTATTGAACAAAAACGCACAAATATATTATTTTTAATCAAGATTCACACTTGTAATCGAACAAACGATTATTTTAATAAGAAATTAAGAAACGAATTGAAATATATATTTAATACCTGTTTTGCAATCGGTGATACCATTTCTTAAACTTGTCAATACACTTCGAGTCGACTTCATGAAGACAAAATCTTAACTGCACTAGTGGGTTCAATCGATGGTTGGCGCCGAATTAGTGTCGGTTATTATCATAGGCAATAAATATAAGATTACATTATCTTATGTGCTATTTAACAACGGATCAGATGCTCTTCATATAAGATTAAAATATTTATTTATTGTTTTCCCTTAACTAAGGTGAAATGGTACGCCTATACTGTTCTAAAACATGCAGGCTTTTCCATAGCGTACGGCTATTGATGACTAGTAAATTATACATTAGGTGGTAATTTGCTTGTTAGCTGCTGTAAAATTATAATTTTTATATTGCATAAGAAATTAACGTAAATATGACAATAAAAGTGACAGTTATAATGCTGGTCGACTTTACCAACGCCTATAAAACGATTGATCACGACATCCTTCTTTCTGCATCAGCTCAGATATGGATCGCACATACAGTGTTGAACCGGTTTTCTACCTTATCACCGCGGGCATAAGCAGTTGGTCCGTGTAAAATAAGACTCTTCATAACGAAGTTCATTACGCTCGTGTAACACCAGGTAGTATACTATCTCCCATAATTTTCTCTGTTTTCATATATTCGATAGCATCTATCATTGACTGCCAGTGTCATCTATATGTAGATGACCTGCAAATTTACATTACGATTGACATTGTCGATCTCGATAACGCGATTTCTAGATTGAACCTAAATCTAAATGCTTTCGTTGTTTTTGGTCATCTCGTTATCGGGAGTCAGCAAACCACAATAAATATCTATCGAAGACAGTGGATAGCTCGATAATGTTAACTAAAATTGATCACGTAGGGGTGTACCTATTGTAAAAAATTGAAACCATTCTGTGGTTGTTTCCATAATTTCACAATGAACCTTGGTCTTTCATGGATAATACTTTAAGCTAGACCGTACATGTTACCGATATCAGCAGTTGACTGCCTTATGTATTCTGTTTCTTTTAAAGAATTTTCTCCCCTTTATGACCAAACTTACGCTTGAGCCTGCACGTGTATGAAATTATTTATTATGCGAGTCCTGCTGTTGTGCCTACAGATATACTGTATCAGATATATTTTCGATCACTCCTTACCGTTCTCGTCTTGGGTTGCTTACAGTTAGAGTTGATTACATTTTTGTCTGTCTCAAAAGATTCAACTTCTCCATCTTATCCTTAACATATATTTCAATACCTCTCGATAAACAGTGAAAGAATTCTCCGCTCATTGCACAATCTAAATATCTCTATTGTTCAACATAAAACGAGTTTTTTGATAACTCTTTCAGTGTGATGGCGAGATTGTGACTCTAGAACTCCTTGCCTTAGAATATTCGCAGAGCCCCTACCAGAGCCTTTTTTAAACGTTTAACGACATATACAGGATATGTTATATGTAAATAAACCTTTAAAAAGGAAAAATCTGTAACTGTATTAATAATTTAAAACTCATTGCTTTATTTATATTTACGGGAACAATATTAAAATATTGCATAATTATTCTTTCCTTCCTTATTATTTCCTACTTCGTTGCCTGCGGTTTTCCTCGTAGTTTTGAGAGATTTATGTTTTTAAACGGATAGATATTACAACGATGTTTATACTTAACCAGCTCTTTTTTCAGCTTCTAAATAACGTATCAATATTCAACATATTCCATTTTATATTACACCTACAGCAATGCAGTATTAGATCATGTCATGTATTGCGAGTACGAACTTATACAAACAAAAATATAAAAACAATATTTTGGCATATAGTGCTGTTTTGACGATATGTATTTTTTATAATATTTCGAGACATCGTCAATGTAAAATTTTATTACATGTATAGATTATTAATCCAGGAAATTAAGCATAAAAAATGGTAAACCTGGGTTTGAGAGTATAATATTACTAAACGAATATTTAAAAAAAACATGGAAGAAAGAAATTAGCTGTCAACCTGTCAAAAGCTACGTATTTTCTATTTTACTATTTTATTTGCTTTTTCTGACCTATAATATTATGTAAATACATTCTAATAGTCTCAAATAGTAATTTAAATATTTTTTCTTTTATTTCAGTATATTTTCTTGCTGGCATCCGAGTCCTCTCTCTCGGTATAGGGATTGCCGACTGCCGGTACAAGAACACATGTTTTGACTTCCGCAATTACGCAATTATAACAATACTTCCCGTATTGATAATTGTGTGGTGTATAGCTTTGCTCCTATGGATAGAAATTAATGAATTTTGTGTTTTTCCTGGTGGTATCGCTCACCTCACCTTTGGCGGCGTTGGGCGCTGCGTTTGGGTGGTCTTTCGGGCGGCGCCTTTTTAGAGACTAAGCCGAATGAACAACGATGATTTTCCCAAAACGGATTTCCTTAAATGTCCAAACTGAAACGACAGTAGGCTTTTTAAAGGTAAAAGAGGTTTAAATGTCCATTTAAAACGGATAGACCAATATCCGGCTTCGGCATCACAGCCTACCGTCTCTTTAGATCACAACGATTTTGGTTTTAATGGCGTAAATTCCAAATTATTTTCGGACCGTATTTATTTTTATCATAACAATGTATCAGTACTTAAAAGAATTCCAAAAGGCGCAAGGATGTCGCTTGCTAAGACTTTATCTGGTTGTATTCAAATTTGCCTGTCCAAAAATAGCGAGTCTGGTTGGGAAAATCTTTTTACTTTCGCGTATTCTCACTTACATGTTAATAAATTTATTTAACCAATACAACCATAATAATTCATTACAACCCAGTTTAAAAGCAATACTTTTCAAAATTTAAAATCACCACCTTACCCATTCATAACAAGACCGCCCCGTA
>JAOCPS010346260.1:0-12616 GCA_025505425.1 Graphium colonna | reverse complement strand
TATATTAAATAAATAGATAAACTCATAAATTAATAAATATATTATTAAATAAACATAAATAAAGTTATAAATACATACAAACAGATATTCTGTGTCGAGCTGACAACTCCTTGGTAAGGTTACGATTTGAATTAAGCGATTCAATTGCGGTGTAATATTGAATACCCAGGTATTCAATATAAGACTGAATGTACAGCTGCAGGTTATCAGCATACAAATGGTACGAGCCATCAATTTTGGACATAATCATATTAATGAAAAATAAGAATAGGATTAGAGAAAGTACTCCGCATTGCGGAATGCTAGCTTCAATGTCAATCCAAGATAAGGTTTTTCCATTAAAAGTAACTGACTATTGGCGCCCGCGAAGATTTGATGCGAACTAATCTAAGACAGAGGCTGCGAAATTAAAATAGGCAAGGATAGAAAGTAGGATATCGTGGTCGATTGTGTTAAAAGCATCTGAAAAAGCAATGAGTACCATCACCGTTATCTTCTTGTTTTCCATAACACTTCTTATTAAATATCATCAGTAATTTTAATACGTGCAGTGATGGCGCTATGACTACGAAAGCTAGAGGCTTAGCGCTTCAAAACATAGCCAGTTCAAAACATAGCTATGTTTTGAAGCGAATGAGGAAATCTGTTTATGTACAAAGGCCTCTAAAGCTTTGGAAACAGAAAAATTGGGTACAGGACGACAATGACTAAAAGCTATGGGATGTGGAATTTTAGACAAAGAATATACGTCATATTAGCCATTCTCCAAAGGGTAAGAAACTGACCGGAATCGAGGGAGGAATTTATTATATGGATTATGATTGGGAGAAGGTGATCTAATAAAGTAACAATCATAAACCTGCTAATTTTATCACAATCTAAATGAATCGCTAACTTCTATAAAGAAGTACGTGATAGCGATTCCACCAGACCAACAGGAGAAAATTCGAATAAAGGAAGATAAGAAAGAGTTTTTATCTTGATGAAAATTATTGTTCAATAATTTTCATCACCCAAGGGGTCCATTGCCCTGGGAGAATGTGTGGCTTTCCAATCCCGACAGATTTAAGAAATTTCCAAACACTAGCAGGGGAAGAATTAATTAAATTATTATGGAAATATGGCGTTTACCAGCCCGCACCATTTGATTGCACCTGTTTCTAGTTGCTTTAAAAGAAGAACAATTATCCTCTGTACGATTTCTCTTTAACCTCAAAAGGTATAATAGTGAGATTAACTGACTGAATGATTGCGCGGAGTTTAGTAGAACGACGTGAAGTTTTTAACACGTCAGTATTAAAATCACCCATGATTACACAATGTGTCTTCAGAGCAGATACTATCGAGAACCATTTCCAAAGAGGCAAAATAGTCCACATTAGGTGGACAGTACACCACTTTTAGAATCATCCTTAATTCCTTGACTTCTACTTTGATAAACTAGTACCCAGCAGAGGAAAAATATTGTGATGGAGATTTTAAAATAATCTTATATGTGATTGATGCATGTAAATACATGGCAACACCACCCCCTCGCTCTTCAGTACGGCCATTCCTGATAACCACGTATTCTGGTACAGGAAACAAACCAGATTGAAGGTTTGGTTTCAACCAGCTTTCCGATATAAGGATGAACTCCTAAAGTTGAAAATTAAAATTCAAATTCCGCAAATTCGCGTTTAGAATACTTTGAGCACTCATGTGGCAAATATTGAATTTTCCATGCTTTGAAAAGAGATCATTTAGCTGCATTTGTTAATTAGAATCATGAATAAAATGAGAGGTTAGAATCCTCAGCAGAATAATATACTTATATGTATAAAATGTTAACTTTGTGAAAGTTGTTTAATGTTGAGTAACAACAACTAATGGTAAAATGACAAACAAAAGGCATAAAAATTGTGTCCGAAGTCGATTTAAAGTGTACCTCAAGGTGATTTTTAATTCTGTTATGGGATTTATTTTTAAAAACAGTGTAAATTATATGTTATTCGATTGAACGACAAACTACGTAAAGCATCGACATTGCGTGGCTTTTATTGGTGCAGCTTGGCTGATTTTCTTCTTTCCATTTAATGTGAACCCTTTAACGACAAAAAATGTACATTCTCTTTAATCTCTTTATAAAGAGTTTACATTGTATTCACAAAATTTATAGTATTAAATTATAATCTTTATAAAATAAAAATTAAATCCGTTTTTAGTTGTACTCATCATCAGGAGTGGAACCAATGGTTCTATGAGCTATTACTTGTATTAATATTTTCTTTTAGCATCTTTTTTTATTACCATATTCCTTTTCATTTATATTATTAATACAAATTTGCATTGTACTGACAGACCCATCCACGCATTGCTGTGGCCAAGGTATATGCAACATTATGTAGTAAACTATTGTATAGTAAATACATTTAAATTATAACTAACGAATAAAGACGGATACGTTATAGTCGATATAAAAATCGGATTGGGGAATTCTCCTAAATTTGACCTCTGATAGCGATTGATGAAAATTTTCGATTTTCTGCTTCGCGCATTGTTAAGGTTAAATTTTGTTGGTATGTATATATATATATAAATTTAAAATTTATATATGAATATTAATTTTAGATTTCAAACAACTTTAAAACACGATTATATAACGCATCTGATTAAAAAGTGAAAAAAAAAATTATTTGCGAAAAAGCGTGGAGGCCTTGTGACATCTATTTCGTATCTATGTCGAGGTTTTTTCATGTGATATTACAAACAAATAATTTGCAAAACCATATTGCGACTATAAATTGATATTTTAACTATCCTACTACTTGAATACTCAAAATTTGATTCAAATTAGTTCAGTAGTTTTGAATTTCACCGCGGATAAATAACGTGACACGTTACTTTTACATAATAATATAGGGGAAATAACCCACAGTGCAGTTTTCAATTGCACTTAAATAATTTAAGTGAAATCGAAAATAAATTCTAAGCGAGTTTACTTTGAAATGGCGTGTTTGTACTACCACAGGCACGACAGTCAAGGTTATTTTTCTAAATTCGAATGCCGTTCGCTTGCCCTTACAAATATCACACTACAAGGGGATATTGAGGCTAAAGGGAAAGATATTAAGTAGACTTGGTTGTTTTTTGTTGATTTTGAATACTGATAAGGTAAAAAAAGATTACACAAAATTTTACTTATTATATTTAAAGAAAAGATTACAGGAAGTTTATTTTATAATTATATGTTTTATATAATTATTATCAATTTATTTATAAAAATTTACATCTAGCTATTACCTACCCATCAATACTTACAGAAGATACCTATTATTTTTTTTAAGAAAAAAAAATATTTTTAAAGTTATATTTTCAATAAGCAAATGTGCATAGTTAAAAGTGTAACGTTTTTTACCAACCCCACGATACGGGAGCGAGTTTTTGTACTGCGTTAGATCAGTTATACAGCAAATTATATAGTTGACATAAGCTCTAAGCTGAACTCTCCAAGGCCCTGGATCTGTTCGTTAGCAAATGTCTGTACGTCGTTGCTTCCTCGTAATAAAATTTTTGTAGTTTTATATATTTTTGGCTACATACAGATTTACCTTTATTTTATGCCGACATTGTAAAGGGTATGTATAAACGTTTACTGACATTGCGAAAAGTGAATTTGATCAGGCGCAGCAGTTTAGCGTCAGTCAACGGCGCAATAGGTCGTGGGTGCTATTCTGGTCCTGTTTATTTGCGGACAGTTGTTTCAGATTTGGGTGTTTGCCAAATTTGTTTGTAGAGAATGCCCTTACTACATATCATAGTGTTGATTAGCGAAAGGAAAGGATTTAAAAAAGAGGAAAGTTATTTTAAATTTATTGGTTTACCCTTGATACTGATAAATATTTAGGTTTCGTTAGTTTCGACCTGAAATTGAATTAGTTTAAAAATAGTATTATTATTTTAAAAATGTGGTACTATAACGTTTTAAAGTTACAAATATTAGACTTTTTATCATATTTTATACTATTTATGGCGTAGGTTATGTTTTGTTCATTAAATATATATAAAATCTATTATTTGTGTCAATTAAAAACATTCGCAAATATGTTTTTTTTAGTAAGAGCCTTTTTAAAATTGTCCCACTGCTTGGCATAGGCCTTCTCACGACATAGGGTATAGGGCATAGTCCACCACGCGCCTCAAGTGCGGATTGGCTGACTTCACATATTCCAGAAATATTATTTCTTACATAAGCAGGTTTCCTCACGATGATTCTTTCACTGCAAAGCACGTGGTAAGTCAGCACTTAAAACTGCAATTAGAAAATTAACAGTTTTATTAGTGTCGCCGGGAATCGAACTTAGGTTCGCCTCGAGTAAAGAAAATTGAAGGCGAGTGCCCGGACACTCGAGCTACCACAGTTCTTTTGTAAATGAAATTACTATTTTCTATAAAAATAAGACTTAAACAGCTCTTTAGTAAAATGGCAAGCCTTATCACATTTGGCCAAGTTTCAGATTGAAGTCAAGGATAATCCTCTGAAAAAAAAACACAGTCTTCACGGTTGAACAGCAATATCTCTATCTCAAGGCTACTTTGACATTGAACGTTTCTTATTTATAATATAAATGAAGCAACTGGTTGTGGAGCCACGCCTTTAAAAAAATGGTATAACTTAAGCCGTTTATGTTTTTAATGTCAGATTTGTTTAATACTAAAAGTACATTAAATGTTAAGATGTAAATTGGCATGTATTCGAGAGACCGACTTCCAAAATGGAGGAGGTTCTCAGTTCAGATGTTCCTATTTTTTATTTTAGATCACGGGCGTATATAGAGGGGGACCGGGTGGGCCGTGCCCATCCCAGGATGGTCTAGTGCCCACCCAGGACGGTCCAGTGGCTACCTCTAGGTCTTGTGATCACCCCAGGATGGGCCGTGTCCATCTCAGGTTGGTTTAGTGCCCACCCAGGATGATCTAGTGCCCACCCAGGATGGTCCAGTGCTCACCCCAGGATGGTCTAGTGCCCACCCTGGAAAATAACCCCAGATACGCCCATGTGTAAAATCGGACGTAATTTTATCATTTATGAATCGATTTTAACAATTATTTTTATCTCAAAAGATATGGTTCCGGATTAGTTTCATAAGAAAGCAGTTCGGTAGTTTGGTTTTTAAATCGAAATAACAAAAAAAAATATATCGCAAAAATGGATTTCTAAGGCGTTTAAAGTCGGTAAATAACCTTGTTATATAGTTTGTTATACGTTATATGTTTACTAGTGCTGCACAATTTGACCGGTTAAATCGACCGTAAACTTTGACCAGGTTGATTAGTTTAGCTAGCCGGCTAAGCTAAATTAATCGGTGAAATCAGTTCAGCGATCAAAGGGTCCTTTGACGGGGAAATTTTGTTTTCTACATTCATTATCCATACGAGAGCATAATATGACTGTGAAAGCCTTTTCTACTGAAAAGTTTAAAAGTTAGTTATATGAAAATTTCTTTGACTTAATGCTATGATTTGTTAATATATTTAATGTTTTTGCTTATATTCGTTTTATACTCGGATCTTATTACTGATGATAATGTTTTACACCTTACAATATTTACGCAATCGACATATATGCAAGCGGAAAAAGAAAATTAAATGTTCTAAGTGGTAGACCATAACATATTTTAACATCGGCTTTTGCTGCACTTCTACGGCCGCGCTTGTCGAGGGAAATATCACCGCCCTTTACAAAATCGGCATAAAATAAAGTCTCTTAGGGGGTTGCTTTCCCCACCAAATCCTTAATTCCGACCTCATCCTATTCAATAAACCTATTCTATTCAATTTTCCAAGTTGACAACGTACTCGCGACTCTCCGGATGTTGCGTGTCTATGGGTGACGTGATCGCTTACTATTAGGTGGACCGTCGGCTCGTTTGTCTTCCTTTCCATAAAAACTAAAAAAATGTATTAAAAGTTAGCACTCGTAACTACAAATAGATATATAGTTAGGTACATACGTACATAGACATGCCAATATATTTTTGTATACACGCGTCAAATGGAGAGCAAGCTTTTCCGATGTCGGTCAAATTTAATAACACCGACATGTCATAACTTATTCGTTACGGAGACAATTTTCAAAAATTGTGAAACATATTTTGCAGCGCAGTCGGTGACAGTTTTGTTATTTGTCCGGACAGATCTACATTTGACGTATATATAGAACTGCCACTCTGCAAAAATTTAGTTTAATTAAATCATATTCAGAGTTCATTTTTGTATTCTATTATCCGGTAATATCAAGTACAGTGTCTGTATTAAAATTACTGAAAAGATAATTTACCTTCTTCATTTTTAAAGTTGATTACTTTTTGACCAGGTTCAGCATAACACCTTTTCACAGCTTTTGCTGCCCATCTACGGCCACGCTCGCCCAGGAAAATACCACCGCCCTCTACAAAGTCGGCGTTAAATAAAGTTTGCATGACTTAAGGGGTAGCCGGATGGCCATTTGTACCCTTACATTTTGCCCATGTTTTTTTGGTTATAAGTAATTTTTACACTAACACTTCTTGTTATTTATGCTGATGTTTTCTGTTAATGGATGCTCCCCGATTTAATCGATTTTTTTTATTTGGACTATCTGTGTGTCAAGTTTCATTCAAATCCACCTATCAGTTTTCGTGTGATGTAGCACAAACATCCAAACATACAAGCTTTCTTTTTTATAGATATATTCTTTGCGACAAACATAATTATAAAACGTCTCCAAACGTCGCCGAGGGGCAGCAGCAGACATTGCATTAGAAATAAACCCGGAACTGTAAAGTTCCATTCATTGGTATACATGAAAGTGTCAGAACTGCGAAATATCATAGTTTGTGGTTCTACTGAAGCAAGTCGCACTTCCTACGGTGACAGCGTACGACCACGCCTAAAGTTTCGCCGTTACTCGTCTAACTAATATAAGTTGGCGGGGGAAACTTGGCTGCCTACCCTACATGCCAATTCTACCGTATCATGTGTTGAATCAGCAATTATAAAGCCGTTCGCAATAATAACGTTATTCTTTGACGTTTATGCCTCCATTAATCAAGTTAAATGGTGTAATTATAAGTAAATTTCAAGCGGGTCGGATTAATTACTTGCAGGGGGGAATTTCAATTTACGTGAATCTATAAAGATTTTATCAGGACTCTATAAAAAGGCTTGGTTCAATTTGCAAGCTGCGAAGGTCTGCAACGGAACGACCTTTTTATGTCAACAGCTTCCTAGGTTTTCATTTTTCTTATGGATACCGCATGGGGCTTGGAATATGATTCCTTTTGCAGAAATATAACTCTGCCCTAAATGGTTATTTATATTCCGAAACAATCCATTGCATCTAGAAATAAAAAAAAATGTTTATAGGAACAGAAAAAAATTGGCTTGGCTTGGAGTTATAAATAAATTGCCTTGGCTTGGAGTTATAAATAAGTTGCCTTAGATACAGAGAAATTAAACGTTACTTTACTTTACTAGCGGACCTGACAGACGTTGTCCTGTACACGTGTCCTTAATTCGAATGTGATATATTTGAACACACATAAAAATTTTATCCAAATCGGTCCAGCCGTTTAGAAGGAATTCAATGACATACACACACACACACACACAAGAAACATATACAGGGTGACTGGTGAGTCACTGGTGAGTCAATGTACAAGGACGTTATATGTGGAGGCCATATATAAAGTATAAATGTAATATTTAAAGTAAATATTCATTGACCGCTGAGCAAACGTCATCAAAAGTTGAGTAATGAATTACGAAAGCTATGTGCATCCATGCGAACACAGCGCGAACCGTGCCCTTTTCGGGTCAATGAACTGCGCCAGCTGGCCATCTGTACGCCGCCGACATCGTGCCCGCACTTTACCTGTTTATTTGAAAATTTTGTCGAAAACTATACCCTTAATTTATACATAAATATGATGATAACCGAGTACCAAGTGCTACTTTAATATCGTAGGTGACTCGCCAATTATTCTGGATAAAAATATCTTATTCTGCGATATTAGCTTCATGTCTGTAAACTTTCTATAAAAAGCTACTTATGAAATACAAACAAACATCTACTCACACATTCACCAAGAAACTTTTGCATTTATTATATCAGTAGGTCTAGCAAGTTCCTTTTGAACTTGACCTTACAGCGTTCCAAACGCCTTATTGCCTTATATCCTACGATAAGAGCGTCTTTGCTATGTGCGTCCGATCGATCGCATTCCGGCTGCGTTTTTTCACCGCGCGCCGGAACGCTATTTCCGTTCGTTGACCTCGCCCGTCGCGAGGAACGGTTTCGCGATGCGAATTCGGTCGATCGGTGGATGCTTTTCTTGGTTTTTTTAGAATGTGTATAATTCTAATGAGTTGAGGCTTTGATGGCTTGAAAATAGTGATTGGATTTTTTCGATGATATTTGTTTTTTTTTTACCGACATCAAAAAGGATAAAGGTTCTTAATTTAAATGATTCTATGTATGTTGCGCATATTTCCGCCATTTAGGAACTGATTTTAAAAATATTTTTTTATCTGATACCCTATCACAATGAAACACAAAAAATTGTAGGACAATTTTTTTTTAAATAATTGGATTAGTAGTTTGTTTTTAAATCAAAATAACGGAGATTTGTTTCGATAGTACACTTTAAGGCGTTTTTCGTAGGAATAGACACGAGAGTTTCAGCTGCAATAATTATTTTCAAGTTTGTTGTGTATTTCAGTTAAATACTGTTGCCATGACACACGATTAAATATATGGGTTCATTTTGCCAACGATAAAGTTGAAGATAAAATAAAGCAAAGTTATATATTAATCGGTGAATAATGAATATTCTTCAGTGAGACAGTCTATCTGAGTATGATTTGACAAATGGCTGGTAGACTAGAATATACACTATTCTTTAGGAACAGCACTTTTTTGTCGATGCACCCCATAGCTTCTATTGTATTCTGACGACGTGACGTGGCGTGTGCAGAATTTTACGATGTGTTCAGTAATGATAACGTTACAAATAAAAATAGCCAAATTCACATTTATTACGTGCGTACGAAATAGCAAGGTTGATATGTTCAGCAGCGAGGGTTTAAAACTCGTTTTAAGGAATAAGGAAAAAAAACTATGGTCAATTAGGACACTTTTCTCTCGTGCATGTTTCCTTCTGTGCCCCTCTTTAGTCTGTTAGGACACTTGAAATTTTTATTTTTTTGGTCAAAAAAAAATCCTTAGTAATCAAATTGGTAATCTTTTTATGTATGTATAACGTTCCAGGACAATTTTTCATGACCATGTTTTTAATATGTTAGGACAGTTTTGTCATGCACGTCTTGCAATACATATTGCTTTTTAGGCCCCGTTATCCTGTCAGAACTATTCTTCCATGTACATATTGCCTTATAAGTTCCTCTATGGCCTCTTAGGGTACTTTTCTTACGTGGTTATTGTATTTCAAGTCCTTCTAGGGTGTGCTAGAACAGTTTCCTCATGATGCTGTGTGGTTTCAGGCCCGGGCAGTCGGAGCACGGGCACGCGGGCGCGCTGGCGTACGGCGGCAAGGGGGCGGGAGGCGCGGGCGTGCAGCCGCGCCCCGCCGCGCCCTACGCCCAGCCCTACCAGCAGCCGCTGCGCCTGCACAACCCCGGCTACGGCTCCGCGGCCCTCACATACAGGTACATATCCCTTCTTCCTCCTAGCCGTTTTCCCAAGTTACTTGGGGTCGGCTTCTAATCCAACCAAATATTACTTGACCTACGCAACTCAAAGGGATATACTGAATTCGTAGGATGGATTGTCACTCCTATAACGGCAGCCAAAAATGTTCTTGACAACCGGGTCTGACTTATTACATGCCCATCCGACGAATGGATCATCTTTCTTTTCAGGCAATCGGGTCATCAGCCTGCAATGCCCTTAACTAACCAAGAATCAACAACACAAAGTAGTTGTTTCGGGATTAAGGATGTAGTGGTCAAAGGAATGGCCATTCGGAAACCCTTTATGTACACTCTATTTTATGTCGACTTTGTAAAACTTCCTCAAACGACCTTTATTCCATATATTCGAAGTATGTAAAAATACGGACAGTGATGTCAAAGACCAGTCCCGCTCATATAGATATGAACAGCCCGAAGCATTCCAATTAAAAAAAGACATTAAAGACCATAATTTGTAGCCCAAAACTGTTTGCTACGGTCCTAATGAACAGAATGAAGGACAGGTATTTAATATATCTTTTAAAATCGTATGCCTTTCCTGTGCAGACAAACTTAGTATTCCTAGAACTCACGTTTTTGTAACGTTTTTATTACCGCCCCGCCTTTATTGGTCATAGTATGATGTTATATAGCCTAAAACCTTCTTTGACAAATTGGCTATGCAACACTAATAATTTTTAAAATCGGACGAGTGTTAGTTTCGGAGTAATCTCATGCGACTTTAACTAAACAGACATACTCTTCAGTTTTATAATATTAGTATTGTATTAATCTTAGGAACATAAACCCTAAGTTAATATCGAGCCCAATTTTTTGTCGTAACTAACGAGACGCCCGAACGTCTTCCTGAGGTAAATTTTGCGTATTAGGCGCAGTTCTGCATACACTTAGGGCCGCATTAGGAATTGCACGCGCACAGTTCCCCGCCACTACGTCCATATGGACGTCTTGTCAATGACCACCATAAGGTAGAAATGTATGAGGACAGTCGACGTTTTGTGTTTTGAAAACTGTGACCGTATTCATGTAAAACGAGTTATGAGACGTAGAAAAAATCTTATTTTACATTTAGAATACGATATAATTACTACGAGCAGTCACGACGCGTGTTTCTCGGTTATCAGCCTGTTATACAATGATTGCTCCTGGGAATGGCTCATCGTTACCGCCCACTAGCGTAATATCCGTGTAGATAGACACGTGCAATCCACACATGTTTCACATGCGACACGTGTGTGTGGACACGTGTCACTGCCATGATAGCCTTAAAAGTAGATCTATAAATTGCTTTAAATGAATTTTATGCGTTTCGGACCGTTTTTCTGTCCTTGTCGCGTTTGCGTCGCGTTTTTACCAAGATTTCCAAATTCCAAAACTCTCTCTCTCTCTCTTCCCGACTGATTTTCTTCGTCCACCCTCTGACCTAGTGTTTGGTCCCCTTTATGTCGGTTGGCAACACATTTGTCCAAGTAGTCTTAGGTCTACCTCTAGTGTCTTTTCTGAAAATTGACAAATGAAGCACTTGGTTTGCCAACGTAATCCGGTGTTCTCCTCCTGAGCGAAAATTACGATAAATAATATTTATAAAGCGTCAATTTAAAAAAAAAATGGACATGCTCATATAACATTTGAATATTTAGCTAGTTTTTATTCAACAATCAATAATGTGAGTTTAACAGTCGGTAAGACATAAAGCAAACAGCGATTTAGAACATATTCAGCGTCAATTATATTGCATTATTCGGCACAAATTTTAATCTCTTCGAGCTAAAAAAACCTCTTTAAATACACCCGTTTGTAGATGTGATTGAAAGTTAAATACAGTTTATACGTAACATTGTATGAAATTGTTATATTTGAATTACTATTACACGAGTATGATATTAAATATCAATTTAAGGCTTAAATACTAAAAATATTAATAACCCTACTCCTCGCGGCATGGTGCCAAGGACGCTGGCTACATTCCCACGCTGAATGATTGTACTTAACCTTTGGGCGAGAAAAGAACCAGTCCTCTTTTTTATGGAAAGGATGACGAGCAGATAGTTCACCTGATGTTAAGTGATCCCGTCGCTAATGGACACACACACTTCGGAGAGTTGTGTGTGCGTCGTCAACCTAAGAAATTGGAGAAGACAGGTTTAATGGATAGGACGGGTCGGGAATATATTAAGGATTAGGAGGAGAGGAGATAGAGGAGTTTTTATGCGCAAAAGGACAATGCCCATTTTTATATGGCAAACCGTAGCAAGTTGCATCTTGACTTATTATATTAACTCCTACAGAAGTCCTGTTTCGTAAAGAAAAACCGACTTTCGGAGATATTTGATAAAATCGAAAAATCGATTCATAGAAAATAGTTTCTATATCATTCTACATCGATGACAGATAGTGCAAAAGTCATGTAGGTAAAGCAAAATTTATACTTTTATACCTTAACCTATATTCCCTTTTTAAAAATCAAATCCATGAAGTATAATGTTGTAAGAAATTATGAAAATAATTACTATATAATTTTGATTTTGATGCATAAGATTTTTTGGTACTTCCCAATAGTATTTTCCTTCTACATTTGTACGTGTCCTTCCAACTTTGCCCCAAAGATGTCAACAATGAGCTAGTATATCTTTAATATAATAATTTGTATGGGTTTTATAATAATAATAATAACGTTTAATTTAGACATGAACAGTCCATACAAAAAATTAAAAAGATACATCATGAAATTTAAATAAGAACTAAAATGAAAATAGAGTGAGCCTTAACTAACTACTAAGAAATAACACTTAATGCACTATACAATTAATGCCGCCTCCGTAGCCTAGTGGTATGGGCGCTTGCTTTACAAACCGGAGGTCGCGGGTTCGAACCCCGCGGGGGG
>JAOCPS010346149.1:0-12617 GCA_025505425.1 Graphium colonna | reverse complement strand
TAGTATTATAATATGTGGAAAAGAGGCATTAACTTAATCGTATATTTTTTATAAATATAAAACATATACGATTAAGTCTAAAATAGAACTTGTTCTATTTGTTTTTTTGTCATTCCTTACAATATAAAAATTAATGTAAATATTTATTTTCTTCGTTCCCTTCTTGAATATATTTGTTTTTAGGGCATGATCGGTCCATTTTTAAAAGTTATAATGTTATTAAGCCGCCGCGGTTAAAATCGCAGCCGTCGCCACAACGAGCGCGTGGCAGGGTACAAGCGATCTCTTGACGCGTAACGCGCCTTAGGTTGCCGTCGCCCGAACTCGTGGCTGAGGCTTTAAGATTGTACCCATACTGCGACGGCCCCAGAAGACTACTACGTGTAAAATGCTAATGGTAATTAAATAAAACAAAACTTTACTAATTTAATCAAACATGTATCTCAATATGTTATCCTGAACGTAAAACAGATACAGTAAAATAATAACAAGGTTTAGACGTAGATGTAGCTAGATAAGCGTAGTATAGAATTAATAAATCGTACATCAGTATATTTTTATTTAGAATAAAAAATACAACAGAGATTTTAAATATATATTGAAGTATTTGGATCAGCCACAAATATGGTGGTTTACACAGTTAGGTAGGATGGTTTAATATAAGTCGGTGGTCAAAGTGGTCTTAGAGGCTTAATGGTAGCGCTTATAATCTAATAAGCTGATCAAGTATCCTGGCGTCAGGTGACAAACGGTGGTAAAAATATATAGCCGCTAATTTTCCTTGATTTAAAAATCATGAAAGTACAGTATAAGAGAATGAGCACAAATGCTAGAACGTTCCCGGTGGAATTCATTAGAAGAAGTTTGAAAGTGGCCCTAATAGAAGAGAAGATCTGCAGTGGTACGGCTACATTCGATGATGCCCAGATGATCCTAAGTCTATCTTCGACTAAACGCACACGAGAACCACATGGTTGACGTTGGTCCAAAACGACCTCAAAAGTGTTCATTTGTCATCAAACGAAGCCCAAGATCGTGCTAATTGAAGAAAAAAAACGAGGAAGGCCGACCCCCAAGTAAATTGGATAAAGCAATAGACTAAGAAAAAGAGGAAATGAATGTTTAATTTTAGTTTGTTGACACCGAGCATACCAGCTGGGCAAATATTTTTTTATTTCAAGACCGCATCGATGAGTGTCGGAACAAATATGAGATCTATTGGGATTGACTAAATTGAATACAATTTTACCCACAAAAAAACTAGTTTGCGCCTTCACCACTAAAAAGATAGCCTTACTCGTATCTTCTTGGTTCGTAAACACTTCTGTAGTGGCTACAACATCGATACTTTCTCTTAAAACATTAAACGTATAAAAGTAAGGTTGCAAAAATAATAATAAAGCTCTAGCTTCATTGCTGCATCTCAGGTTTCATCGGTTACACTCGTATGAGAACTGACAAGTGTCGGGAGCGAGCAGCCGTCACGTTGGCCAAGCTCAGTGAAGTGTGTATGTGAAATTGAGGGACTATCCACTCAACGGTGTAGATATTAATCCACTATCGACTAGCACAATGGGTACTGTGTTAAAAATTATAAAAACTTAAATTTCGAAAGACTGTCAGTAATATATACAATGTCATTACGGACATCTGAAGAATAAAAAAATTGGTTGTACTGATAAAATTCCAATCGATTAATTTTCGATAAAAATTGATATTAAAATATATGCATAAGCTTAATGTTTAATGCCTTTTCTTTACTGTAACTCTTATTGTTTATAGAAAATCACAACTAATCATAATCGTCTTATAACCAACCTAGTCGATATAAAATGAAATAACAGTTCATACCCATTTATCTTTAATTAATGTTTAAAGTTCTTAATATACAAACCAAATGAAACAGATCACAAAATCCTCTTAACGTTTCAAAACACAAAATTCTATAAGGTTTGGAGCGTGAAGTATTGGATGAATTCTCTGTGATAATCCAAACCCTTCAATATATGTAACGATCCTATATCTGTTATCTATGTACATTGTTTTTCAACTATTTGACTCAAGATTAATATAAAAAATATAACTGACCTTTTTGGCAAGAACGATAGCTTACATATTTAGTTATCATATTGAATCAATTCAATTATGAGCAGAATCAAGCTACGATAAAATTTCATTAAGCAAAGCATGCTGTCATTCTAAGATCCGTAAATGGATCCCAGTATTGAAAGATATTATGGCCTCCTATGGCATCTTGTGGCGACGATCGCAAAGCTCATACGTGTTTTAACTCAATAACTAAGGTTGTTTAAATTTTAAATCAAGGCTGA
This sequence comes from Graphium colonna, assembly GCA_025505425.1. Classification (NCBI taxonomy): domain Eukaryota; kingdom Metazoa; phylum Arthropoda; class Insecta; order Lepidoptera; family Papilionidae; genus Graphium; species Graphium colonna. The sequence goes on along the minus strand of JAOCPS010346149.1, from coordinate 10,287 downwards.
TCCTTCGCCTTTTTACTTGCCTTATACATCATCATAAATGCGTATATGATGGACCACATACTGGGCACTGACAAATCACTCTTTGTTCATGGAGCGCAGACACTAAATCCTCCAGCAAGTAATATTTTCGCAGCATTTTTTATATCTAAATAATCCTTACAATTCAACATTATCTGCAAACTCGATAGTAATAACCATTTTTCTAACAAAGATAACCTAAACCCACCTGCAGTCTCTATATTACGAAAATGTACTAAAGTAATATAAAAACGTGGTTATGGGGCGTATAATTAAAATTACTAAGTATAAATACAAACATATTGCGAAATAAAGCTCGTGTTATCAGTATACATGTTATTTGAAGCCTTAGATAAAGCGAGCATATCAAGTTAACATATAAGCGTGATTATAGTAAATGTGTAGCTTAAAGTGTTAAGTAAATTTTATTGCAAGAATCTAAGTGTCGTTAACAACACAATTAAAGTAATTAATAAAGTGCAAACTGAAAATCAGTAGATCCGGACAAATTTTGCTGTCTAATTTAATACAAGAATATATGATGTGATAAAAGAGAATATGCTAACACGGAGTGACCGGTGGCTTTAAACAACATTTCGGTTATGGTTTTTATTGGCTGCGTATTCAAAGTATCAAAAATTAAATTAGTTTACAGTTTTTTTCTAAAACTGGTACCCGACTTAAAAGTAGTAATAGGACTTTATTCTTAAATACGTTCAATTTAAATATCTAAAATAAAATTTTATCACCCGATGTTTGAAATCTTTACAGCGTTCATGGTCACGGGTAGGACTGAGATGTTTAATGTTTTGGTGTCACTTGTCAATCCTGTATACCATCCAGGTCCAGGTTACCATATATGGTATATATAGAGGAAAATCGGAAGACCAGACTTTTCAGAAACCTTATTTTTGTGTTTTAATGATGTTCTTATTGTTACGTATTTTCTAGCGTTTGAAAACAGAGACTTGCAGTGTTTTCTATACACTTCGACAATACCCTTGATTTCCGTAGCCATAGCACTGTCGGGATATTCTGTAGTTCAGTGTTTGAATTGGCGAATTAAATACCGTTTTTTTGTTTGTTTTTTTTTTATTTGTTTCATAACGATCTAAATGTTTCTCAAGTTCACAGCATAAGGTTTTTAGAAGATTGTTGAAATCACTTCTGTGTCGAACTTGTATTTGTGCGATCAGAGAGCGGACTTCCTGAACTCATACACCATTCACTCTGTCTTTGTGACGACGTGTAACGCTAAATGATACCATGTCGTTCAAATAATAAAATCATTTTCAATTATCTATTTTATTTATTAAGTCTTTGATTGTATTTGATTGATATAAAAAAGCTCTAGAAACACTGCCTTGAATAAGACAATATGACAAAGTTATTAATGTCATAAAATTTTTGGTTTAAAAATTCCATGTTACGTGCAGGAAAATGTTTTTAAAACGGGAAACTAGAAAAAATAAAAAAAATAAGAAAGTGAGCGCATAATTTGACATTATGTAGTGGACATTTTTGACACGCTGATTGTGTATTTAGTGTTTTCGTTCGAAGTTTAAAGTTTATCATGATTAAAATTTACACATTATGATACTTTATTAAGCACTACAATGTTAGCAAAAACACATCTCACGATGAGAAATCATTCCCGTTATATCACTACTTTATTCCAGACACGACACTCAAAGATGAGCTTAAGACAATGATCGTCAAGTTTTCTTTTCTATGCCCCGCATAAATTTAAATTATTTATTTCGATATCAAGTTTACAATGTTTGCAATGAACACACAAAATTATTAAAAATAGAACGGTTAACAAATTACAATTATGAAAAATGTTGTAAATTCAGTTTTACATATGTTATAAAATGGAAACAGAAAGCCTATCATAGAAATAATAGCAACTTAATAACAATTATTTTAATACAAATAGACTATATTGTATTGTTTTTTGCTTAAGTAAAGAACAGATATGCATTATTTAAATTTTTTAAAGCAATTAGCATTAAAGCAGAAACGGAAAGTCATATAAATAAAATTTGTTAAGCCAAGAATGTAAAATTTGACTCATTACATAAGAATAACACAGTTTTGTTGTATGCTCAATTGCGAAAGATAAATTTTGATTATGCCCTCCGTACTAATTTGCACTGTATGATGAATAATTATAAATGTATTGTAATTCATGTCAAGAAACATTAGTTTATTGTCCAGCAAGTCTTTTCTTATTTTCAAATTAAGTGTAGAAATTTAAATTCGAAAATCAAACAGATTAATGTATGGACTTAGAATTAACAGATTTAATTTAACGGTTGTTTTGTAAACATTACTTTTTTATTACTTTACAAAAAGCAACTGCCAACCAAATAATTAGCCTGCCATTTCTTCTTTAATTTAAAAAAATAAATATCGGTTACTTCTTTCAAAAAACAACTACGTTTCCAACCGATCCTTTTTAAAAAGGGCAAGCGTGTTGTGGAATTTTTGGCGACCGATACCTAGTACTGGAGTCGTGACATGTTTAAATTTTTTGCACGAAGTCATTATAACACATTGAAACAAAAAACATTTGCGAAATGCACATAATGATGATATTTCAAGAATTTGACAGCTAAAGTCCAAAAAAGCCAGTGAAAGGGGAAAAAGTGGTTTCAACAAACTCATCGCGACTTTGGTAGAACCGCTTTATCCTCTTTAACTACTCTTTATTTTGGTTAAGTTTAAAATATTTTTGTTTGTTGTTTTAAAATATGCTTACAGTACGAATACGTATCTTTTTCCGAACCAGCAAAATTACATACTTTACATACCTCCCTAATTCAACTTGAATAGAAAATACATTTTTGTATTTATGTATGTTTTGCGATAATTCTCGAATCACTGCTCCAAATAAAATAAAATTTGAAAGTTGTACTGGAAGCATTATAAAACATTTGAAGTTAATTGAGGATTGAAATCTGACCAATATTTTATGACATATGTAAGTGAAGTGAATTTTAAGAAAAAATATATAATTGAGTCTAGCTAATAAATAAAAATGATCGATAAACCCTAGCATTTAGAATAAAATCTTATGGTCAATATTAAGCTTAACTTATTCCTGTATATAAACTAGCTGCGGCGTGCAGTTTGATTAGCGTGACGTATTCTTTGGTTTTGTTTAAATAAACTACTCTATTATTTAATCAAGTCAATAAACTACTTGTGTGTCTGCTTTCATCAAAATCCATTTGCTTGATAGAGTAACAAACACCTAAACAAAAACATTTGTACTATTAAGATATCAAATATAATAGATATCTTAATTTTTTCGGTGTCTTACTTTAAGTGGGTAAGTTGCAATGTTTACGCCATAACTAAGACACATAAAAACGATTTCTTAATAACAAATTAATTTAATTCATGAAAGACAGATTTACCGTTACCGATATTTTTATCCCGCGCCGTTATTTTTAGCTACAGGCCAGCAATTTGTACATGAAGTACGGACAACGAAAAGAACCTATCCTTATAGGTTCATTTCGTTGTTGTTTGTGAATGTTTTAAAGTTCCAGTCGAGAAAGCATCCTTATGCTTTTTCGACTGGAACTTTATTACATTATATTTTGATACATTATATTAATGTAAGGGTTTTCTTATAATAAAGATAAGCTTAAAGCGTACTCCAATCATTGTATAATATAAATGACATAGCTTTATGAAGCCGCCCTCTTCTAGCTGAATGGTAAAACGGAATAAATTATATTTAATGCTGTTTTGATATTTTTAATTAAATATTGATTTATCTTTTAATTTAATTCTTTCCTGGACAAGTTTTAATCCACACTTTTTAATACAATGTATAACAATGGACAGCTATGTAGGAGGGGTGGTGAATAGAACATTTTAGTATACAATTGACTGCTTCAAAGTAAGCCGATTTAATAAAATAACTAGTCTGGTATAAATAAATCCTGTAACATATAAACTTATATATTTTTTTACTTTCTAATTATTTTAAATTTGAAACACGTTCATTATTTTAAAAACTTCTTTCGATTTGGCGCCATTTCATATATTTTTTTGTGTTCATTTTGCTAATTGCTATATAGACGGTGTTAAAGAAGATAGGATTGCAGTTATTGCTTTGCAAAAATGGATATGGAGCGATCGGTCATATTCCAAACACTTAAAAAGCTTGGTATCAGCCGTATGTTCGTATTTCATACTATCAACAGATACAACAACGTTTTCTCTGTCGAAGACCACAAGAGATCGGGGTGGTCGCATGCAGTGATAACTAGGAAGACTGTTGTTCTGTTAAGGCCAGAACTCGTTGAAGACCCATTATGAAGCAAACAATGTTATCCCGAGAAACGAAAATTTCCGCTAAGACTAAGTTGCTTATTATAAAAACAGACCTGAATCTCCGTGCTTATCGTCGATATACAGTACATGCCAATATTTTTCATCAAAGATTAGGTCGATCGAAACGCCTTCTGTCGTGATATGCAGGTACAGGCACAGAAATATCCTCTTTACTGATTCACATATATATCCTCTTCAATAATTCACGATTGAATAATACTACAATAAACAACATAATAAATTGTACACCCATAGTTCTAAAGAACCTGCTCAAGTATTCGAAAAGGTACAATTTGTCCTGCGTCAGTGACAGTTTGTTCGGGTGTGTTTTATAAAGGAGACACAAAAGTACATTATTGTGAAAAAAAGAGCGAAATCTTCATTGAAGATGTATCAAGACACGGATCATATCGTGAAACTTCTGAGCAATACACTTATTAAAAATAAACCGTGGACTTTCAGCAGGACTCTGCACCTCGTCACAAGGCACGAACTACTCAGGCCTTAATTGAAATCAACGTTCCGGACATCATAAAAACTGAAAACTGGCCCTTATCAAGCCCTCAACTCTTTTGACTTCATTGTATAGTCCATTTTAGACTACATCGCCTGCTCGAAACGACACGGTGACATTGAGAGTCTTAAAAAAATCTTTTGAGCAAGCAGTGGTGAAATTTTCCTTGGGATGAGTGCGTAAATTCATACATTCGTGGCCAGACAGATTAAAAATCTGTATAAAAGCCAAAGCTGGCCTATTCGAGTAGAATATTTTTTCTATTTTTTGTTGAGATTTAAAAAAAATGAAGGAATAAATTTTAGTAATATTATATTAGTTAAAAAAATAATTTTTATTTAAAACATAACTTATGACTGGACTAGGAATTTAGTGAAGATATATCCGTTGACCAAAACAAGTTTATTAACAGTAAACGAGTGTATTTAAATAATTGAAAAGTTTTTATAGTACTGAAAACAAAATTTGATTGTACAAAAATAATAAAACTGAATAAAGATGATATTATATAGAAAACCTATATCTAACTATAATATCGAAGCGTACGAGTCGGACCGTATCTAACATTTAACATGACCAGTATTCAACCGGTGTACCGAATCTCAAAGGAAAGAACCGTACCTGCATTTGTAGGTTAAGTCCTAAATAACCGACTATTGCGTATAGAAAAAGCGTAACCGTCATAATGGTTTTGCGCTACGTACCGATCAAAAAGTCAATGATTGTCAAATGATTGTAAAATAATAAGCATGTCTGAAAGCATAGAAATAAAAATAAAATCTATACTTATATTATAACCCTGAAGTTTATTTATTTATTTGTTTGTTTTGTTGAACGGTCTGAATTGAAAAATTCTTTTAATAATGGATAGCCCATTTACCAAGAAAGGATTTAGGCTATTTAACATCGCACTATATGCTATAGGAGTGGATCATAAATGAAAACTGTTGCAAAAACAGAAATAATTTATGCGAGTAAAACTGCAGGTACCAGCTGGGTAAGAAATATAACTTGAATCCTTTACTGTTAATGTCACACTTTCTTCGTATTTGCCTATTTGTGAGGGAGATAATTAAAACAAACAATAAGATCTTCACTGCTTACGATATTAAAAAAATGCTATTGAGTTCGGGTTTTTTGTACGAAAGCTAAATTACAGGCTACTCGTACAGCTAGCGACAGCGAATATTTCAATTAATTGCATAATAACCAACTAATGACGGCGCCTGAACGGTAGTCAGTAACACTCATTAGCTGAATCCTGATCCACGAGGGAAATTATACTAATAGATCGAATAGAGAAATTACTAATGTAATTGCTAAATTATAGGGGGCGTAATTATTTTGCTATCGATATAATGGATAAGTATGTTAAAAGTAGTCAAATCAAGCCATTTTTACTTTTTACTAATACTCCATAAAAAACAACCCAACTTGAGTATTGAACTATGGAACGCTTTCATTAAAAATATACATGATACGAAAACTGCACGCGATAGAAGAAAATTAAAAAGCCAAAAGTGAAATTGTACGTTAAAATAACTGCATCTACCCGTAGCGACTCTAATATAACTTCATACCCCACTATGGTAAGTCACAGTAGCATGTTACCGGACCAGGCACACAACTTCCTTTACCAAGAGGAGGGTACCTAGCGAAAAGTGAGTGATAATGGTAATTCAATGACTTTCTTATCACATACTGATAAAGCACGCTCACTCGTAATAGATTGAAATGATAAGCACAGCTTAGTTTTGGTTAAATTGTATTTTAACCGACTTACTATGACCACACAGTTGTGTCATCAAAGTATTCAGCAATGCTATAAGCTAATATTAAGCTTTACTTAAAAGTGTATTTTTAATTGTACATTTAAATTTATCAAAAGGTAAGCTTAATATTGTTTGTGGAATTCCATTATGGATGGATATTCTAGTATGGATCAGAAGTTATGCTCCTAGATCAAAAATCTTTTAGGGCTTCATCTGGCAATCAAACCCGTGGAAATTCTATGTTCCCACGATCTGAAGACTCTAAGCTAATAGAGTCACGCATGAGTCATGCATGATATGTCAAATTGGGAAAATGTCAAGGGCGGTCGCGATCCGGTATACGGACCCTTATTGCGACCGTCTATGACTATTTTTTTATCGATTGCTGGGGGCGGTGAGAACCGCCCCGAAACGCGGGTGTAGCGTGTGTACACGGTGTTGGCTCGCCGTGCTCTGAGACGAGGGCGAACTATTGTGATTTGTATGTTATCCCTACGTGTTTGTATAGAGTGATTTAGCGGGACCCCGACAGTGGATCCTGAATATCTTAGTCCCCTTACCGAACCTTACTTTTTTAAAGTCGCGTTTGGATTTGGTTGATAACTTGCCGCAGTTACTACCAGAGGGTTCGAATGATTATTGGCTCTATTAAAGAACCGTTTTGAGATTTCTTTATTGAAAACGCGTATTGTTTGAATTCTTCAGTCGCTGTGTAGATCGACACTGAGCATCAGTTGCCCAGCGGATGAATTTATTTTGAATTACCTGTAATTTATTCAGGTATGTGGATGCTTCGTGAGCGAAGCATGAGCTTGCATAGGTCATAATTGGCCTTATGCATGTTTTGTATAATGGGACTTTGTGTCTTTAGGACAATTTGCTCCTGCATTTTGTTAAAAAGTAGAGTCGATCGGAAACATACACGGCCGTTTTCCTAACATCAAGAATGTGGGGTAAAACTGTTAATTTGGAATCTAGGGTTTCCCCCTAGATATTTGGCCTTTTTAGCTCAAAGTACCAGTTGGTTGAAGATGAAGAGTTGCCCTAGCATCTTGTACTGGCGGAGTCGTCTATTCCATTTTACTCTTTTGGAAGAATCTGTGCGATTGCGTGTGAAGTGTATTGCTACAATTTTATAACGTCAATCCTCCAGTTGCGGAACCAATTGCCGAGGCAGGTGGTGGCAATTTGGAGGCGTTTTGTAATAAAACCCGGAAGTATGTCGGTGGTGCATAGCGCCGTGTCGACCGCGAAAAGCGCGAGTTCGACGTTCAGCGGTTTAGGTATGTCGCTCGTGTAGAGCGAGAATACTAGGGGTAAAAGGACAGATCCTTGTGAGACTCCGGCTCTGAAGGGGCGGCTAGTTGAGAGGGTCAACTCGATATTGGAAATAAACCCTATGGATAGGGTATCCCTGAGATAGGATGTCTTGCTTAACATCTTTGACATCCATCTCTTTAGGGATGCATTTGATCACTGCTCAGAGTCTACGATCCTCCGGCAGCGAATATGTATGAAAACCTATCTTTGCTTCACGCAAAAAGTGCGTCAGACTCTGACACTTTCAGCAAGCTCACGGCCTCATTTTCAGCCGAAGGGCGTATTTTCCCCTTTTTGCGGCGGATGACTTTAGTGAAGCCGTCATCATTTCCTTCAAGCTCCTCGGTTGGACCCGCTCAACCTCCATTTCTGTGACGGCAAATACCGACTCGGAGTCAAGGCTAACGGCTCAGGTGGAAACCAAGGTTACGGGAAGCACGGGAGTCGCGCTGCTCGCAGAGGGCGAGACTAAGGTTTGCGTGGATTGCACAGAAGGCGCTAAAGGCGCAGGAGGCGCATAAGGCGCAGAAGGCGCAAAAGGTCCTAAAGGCACAGAAGGTGCAGACGGCGCAGAAGCAGCAGAGGCCGCGGCGAGTAACCGTACCTTTTCATAAGCGGCCAAAACCACTGCGTTATCAGCAGCGCTGATCGGGCGCCGAAATCCCAGATACGATTCCGTAACCGCATCGTTTAACTTAATGAAAGCCTCAAATAAGGCTTTATTTTTTTGTCAACTGCCAACGACGATTCTAGTTCAGCCAAAAGGGGCTCTAGCTGGGCGACAATTGCAGTATTGTCAGCCATTCGACCTCCCCATCTGATGGCGGGGAGGTGTGTGCCTATTAAAATCTCCCTACTTCCTGCGCCTTAGGCGCACTAGGGTGAGAACCTAGCTGTCGCCTACTGCGACAAGCACACAGGAAAATTAAAACTAGCCGCCTCGAAGGCGAGAGGTGTGTGTGATAGTACTTACAGATATAAGGACGTGCCAATGAGCACAACACTACACTACACAAACATACTTGTACCTGCTTCGCACTTGCCCGGAACAACGTCGTTTGTACACACAAAGTAACTTTGTTTTTGTTTCTCCCCGATTAAGAGTCTTCTTTCCCCAGTTTTCTTGATATTAGCTCTTCATTTCTCTACTCGAACATGTAAGTTTTCACTCAATAGTTATAGGTAAAAGGAAAAGTTAGATGACTATATTCAGTAACAACTTAAGGTTGCAGTCGGGCAGAGCACGGGCTTCCGGGACTGCACAAAGCAGTTCAGGGCTTTAAGTGGATACTCGCTAGACAATGCGTTTAGAGGGCTTCCTGTCTTTACGCATGCTTGATTATTCATGGAGAGAAGAATTCAAATAAAAAAAATATTTTATGTGCACCAGGATTCTACTGCGATAATATTCCTATTCCCCTTTTCTAATTTAAATTCCAATTCAATAGTAATTCATTCATAAGCAATAATAAATGCCTGTAATATGCTATCAAAATATAGCATCCTTCTTAGGAATGTTACTCTCAACGAGTTATCGATAAAAAACGATCGAACGAGAGACTGGACTTGGAATATCAATTCGTATTATTTTTCATTGAAATAAATTTAACCTAGACGTTATTGACTTGTTTCATCGTGGCTTTAGATTCGATTTTAAAATGATTTATACGAGTCACGCGATTTCATCTGAATATATTAAAAAAACATGACAATGTCGATTAAAATAAAAAGTCAGGTTCACCTCAAACCCCTACTCTAAAATTAAAAACATGGTTGTTATTTTTATTTTTTCGAATCTTTACCACTTGGACACTAGACTTCAAATACATCTCTTGCTGCATTCATTAGGCACTCGACAGGAACGCTAACATCGCCCCATATACAAAATCAACATAAAAAAATACATACTGTATAAAATTATACCATTTTACCCCTTCTTATTTACGTATACCTTAATTGTGCCAAATTCTATAGTCCTCTGTCCTCTCAATTGTCTTCAAAATATGTAATATTTTTGTTTTGTGCATTAATATTGTAATGTTAATATCTTAATACATTGAAAACGGCTTTATTGAAACGGTAATTTAGTAACAAATAGGTATCGAACTGTAAATTACAAGTATTTTTTTTAATAAAACACTATTCGAAAAAAAATTACATGCTATTTAAAACTTTCCAAAAACGCAGTAATAGCTAAACAGAAAGAAGAATTCTAAACAAGAGGGTTTACAAAACCAAAAAATTTTAGAATCCCTTGATTTTAAAAGATCTTGAGCTTCTTGAGAACGTAAAACACAACATACGACCAGC